>JAVSBS010025506.1:18302-96432 GCA_033124195.1 Coracias cyanogaster | reverse complement strand
TACGACGAAAGACAGAATCCTGCAGCTCGAGAGATATGTTATTCTGCCAGTCGCTCTTTCAAATAGTCTTGCACACTTAAACGGGTCACAAACACCTGCATTTAGCTCTTGTTGTGTTATAATGTGTGTATTGTGTGCATTTATGGCAATATTTTATTTTAAAAAGCTCTTAAACAAGAATAAATTTGTTAGTTTTGAACTTGTGGCACTGTGCGCGCTGATCGGAGCGGTGATTTCAGATAGGCAGCCACAAATATTTAATTTTCACACAAACAGTTCAAAAACATCTTAATTTAGCTCTTGGTGTGTTCTAATTTGTGAATTGTGTGATATCGCTGCAATACTTTATTCTTAATAGCTATGAAACAAGAATAAACTCGTTTTTTCTGAGCTCGTCATTCCACACGCTCCTGCTCAGAGCGGTGATTAATCTCTCCTGTTTCTCACACTGTAAAAAATTTCTGTAAATTTACAGCATATTAACAGCGTAAATATACAGTACTGAACTGTTTTCTAAAATTACGGTGTCTTACCGTAAATGCACACGTGATCGGTGGGAGAGGGGGAACCAAAGGCTAGCTGACGCATGGAGGAGCATGGTTTCAGTCAAAGTTTTATGGATTTCATCTCAAGTTGAGGCTCATTTACAGGTAAGCAGATCAAAGTCTGAATACATTTTTATCTTAAACTGCAGCGTTTTTTTTAATGTGGGCACAATATTTTAATTTACCTTTGACAAATCTTGCCAAGACGGTGAACTAGCATGTATGCAATTTTTACAAATTTCTCCTGAAAGTTAAGTGTGTATGAGTGTGTTTGTGAAGGATTTGCATCGTTTTTTTTTTCTTTCCTGGTGTAAAATCCTGTAAATGTTAAACTTGTAAATAGTTAAATATAAAATACTTGCGTTCGCTGATTATTTAATTGGATATGAATTGAACATATTTGGCAACTTTAGAAGATGAGCACGTGATCGGTGGGGGAGGGGAGCAACGGTTAGCGTCTGATACCAGAGAAAAGTCTCTGTGAATAAAACGGATATTATCTCAAATATAATCTCGATTACAGATTGCAGATAACGAGGATATGAAGTAAGTGTGTTTTCCTGATTTTCTGAAACACTTATTTGCACAATTATATTTACATTTTGCATTGGCGCCAACCCAGTGTAGTTTAAAATGGAGGATTTGTTTTATTTGCATTAATGTTGCTAAGTTAGGTGCGTATAAAGTTGGTAACTTATATATTATCCTTATATATTGGGAAATCGAAAATAGGCCTGTAAACTTAATTTTACTTAGGAAGCATAAACTCATCGCCTTTTGCATGAGCACTTGACTGGATAGATGGAAAGAGTAGCGTTAACGTTATGGTGAGAAACGTTTGTTTTTTTCGGAGTGACACATTAGTCTTTCAATATAAGTCGTATCTAAAACTAGTTAGAGTGTAATCTAAATATATTCTAACTTATTGTTAATAAAGTGGGCTTTGTATGTGAGCACATTTTAATTTTAATTTTGCACTGGATTTATTGGCACAAATCTCTATATCACAGAGGAAACGTTACTTCATTCACTTACATTCTAACTTGTTCCTCAGCCTCAAATACAGTTTTGTGTGTGTGTGAGAGAGAGAGTGTGTGTGTTTTTTTTCAAGAAGAAAAAAAGAAAGGGAAGAAAATCCAGCAGAGAAAAGAAGAGAGAGGAATTCCAGCTGTGGAGGAATAGAGGAGAAGAAGACAGATAGAGGAGGAAGAACAGAGAAATACATTTCAACCAAGAAGGAGTTTTGATTTATTTCATTTCTATTTGTTTTAAGGAGAGAAAAAAAAAGAAAAAAGAAAAAAGAGAAAAAAAAAAAAAAGGGAAAAAAATCTATAAGCAGGAAAAAGAAAGAAAAAAAGAAAAAAAGACAAGAAAAAGCAACCGAGAAGGGTTATAAAAAGAGCAAATACCAAGAAGGGTGAACAAGAGAAGAAAGTCGAGGCAAGGAGGAGCCCAAAGCTGGCAGATCGGGAGGATTTGCAGGGGAGAAGGGGGGGGAAGATTGGAAATGCAGCTCTGGAGTTTGCTGCTGCCGCTCGCTCTGCTCCGCACAGCCCTGGCCAGCGGAGCCGAATGTGGGCTGGCCGAGCGCTCCCGCCGGGCGCGGAGGGAGGCCCGGCCCGGCCGCCCGCTCCCCCGCGCTGCCCCGGGCACCTGTGCCACCCGCCTGGCCCGGGGCCGGCGCTCCCCGCCCGGGCTGGAGCCGGGGCATGGCCCCCGCGGGAGGCACCGGCGGGAGGAGCCCCCGGCCCCGAGCAGGGCGCTCTATTTCAGCGGGCGCGGGGACCAGCTGCGGCTGAAGGCAGAGATCGAGCTGCCCCGAGATGCCTTCACGTTGCAAGCGTGGCTGAACGCCGAGGGAGGACAGAGCTCGCCGGCTGTCATCGCAGGTGGGTAGCGCCCGGCGGGTGCGAGCCTCACCCCCCGGCCCCCGCCTGCCTTCCGCGGGGCTGCGGGCGAGGAAAAGTTGTGTCAACTCGCGCGTGGGGGAGCGGCGGGGCCCGGGCGGCGGGGAGGAGAAGCGGCTGCGGCGGGGGCCCGGGCGCCGCTCGGCCGGAGGACGAGGAGGAGCGTCGGGCAGCGGCGTGAGGGGACGCGGCGGGACGCGCGTGTCCGGCCGGGCCCTGCCCCTCGCCGCCCGCCTCCCCGGCTGCCACCTCGGCGCGCCGCTCCCGAGAAAGCCGTAAAGGAACTTTGGGGTTTTTTGTGGGGTTTTTGTTTTTTTTTTTTTTGGTCTCTTGTGAAACCTCGAGCGAAGCGAATGAGTTGGAAAAGTTACGGGGCCCCGCGGCCGGAGGATGTGCCGGGGGTTTCGCGATAGAAGGTCGGGTCGCCCTGTCAGACCTGCTCAGGGCTGAGCCGAGCAATAACGAGGAATATCGCACTCTGATTTCAGTTTTATGAGCCCATCCTGAATTCGGGTCCTTCCCCCCCCCCACCCCTTCCCGCCCTCTCCCCGCTCTAGTGATAAAGTGCAGCGAAGTTGTCGTGAAATCGGATACTTTTCGGAGGGTTACAAACCCTTATAAATGTCGCCACATCCATCTTTGCTCTGAGGGAAGTCATAGAAAATGGAAATGCCCTTTGGAGAAAAAAGAAAACAAGTCCGAAAGAGAAACGGGTATTGGGGGGGGGGGGTGAGGGAGAGACATGTTTTACAGTTCTTTTGGCAAGGAGATCCCCTGAAAGTACAAAGTTTCCATGTCCTAGGATGCCTTAAAGAGGCAGGGAGGGTTTCCCCGCTGCTCTGCCCGCAGGAGGCTCTTCGGCTGGCAGCGGGCTCACCCGGCCCGGCCTCCAGCCCCGCTGCCCCATCGCTGACCCGGCCTCTGGGCGAGAGCCTCGCTTGGTCCGAAGGAAGATGGAACCAAGGATGAGCTCGGCAGAGCGTTCCCTTAACTTTCCCCAGCGCCGGCCGCTCCCGCTCGCTTGTGAGGAGGGGGATCGGGGTGGGCAGGAGGTGCTGGGCACGGGCCAGGGTAGGACGAGGGGCTTCCTAGGCGAGGGAGGTCATTACCTGCTTTATTTCCCTTGGCTTTCTCATACTCCGCTCTCCTGGTTCTCCAGCTTAAACCCCAGAGCTCAAAGTGCTTCTCGTTCAAGTTAAGAAAGGCGGAATTTGGGTTTACACGGATCTCATCAATGGCAAAAGGCGGTCAGCGCGGTTCGTAACGTGTTTCATCCAGCACCTGAGACCCCGCGCCTGCCTCTGGTGCACGTATCCCTGATTCGTACAGTAGGGAAGGCAGACGAACTCGCGCAAAGATCATTTGTAGTAAAATACTTTAATTGGATGGGGGAGGTTGGGTTGTTGCCTGTATAAAACACTTGACCCATTTTACGCATGGAAATAACATTCCACTGTGAAAAATGAAAAGAAATGCCCCAGTTTAGCACCGCGGAGCTCGCAGCTCAGCTCGGGAGGACTTGGTGATTTTTATTTTATTTTTAAGCTCCCCTTCCCCACCCACCCCCCGCCCCCCGCACACACTCTTGAAGAGGAGCCAGGTTTGGCTCTGTGTGTAAACACCTGGAAGAGGTCCAAGAGGAACTCACTTGGAGTATCCTCCGCACACCACAGCCTCCCAGACCTGCAGCAAGCTTAGGGAGAGATTACGCTTCCCTCAATGAGGAAATCAAGGGTTCTGGCTGCCAAAACTCTTGGCTTTCTCATTTTCACTGTTTTGGGATGTGACAGGCTCAGGAGCCCTGTTCTGCTGTTGAAGTTGCGTCCGTAGGACCCCACCGAAATCAAGAGCCCTTCTCGGGGGGCAGGGACAGGGTCGGATTGGCTGACAGTGCCAGAAGGGAGTTTCTGCCCAACTTTCATCCCAGTTGCAAAGTGGGAAACTGGGTGGTTGTACCGGTCCGAGGGAGAGGGCAGGTCTGACTGGAAGACGCCTCTTTTTGGTGCCCTCCTTGTATCTTCATGTACTTTCTGCCCCTACCCTCTGCCTGTGTTGACTGCTCCCCTTCCATCCCTCCTTGCCGGCACATGAGTAGTCCCCGCCAGTCGTGCGGGAGCCACGTGTGTGCCTATAGACAAAGCCGGTTGTGTCTGTCAAAAATCTGATGTAGGACCCATGCTGTTATCAGCTTCTCCGCGGAGCCCTGATATAACGGAGCTCCTCTGCTAATCCAGGCTACAGGAGTTTCTGTCTGGAGCCAACTCTCCTTACGTCACCCTCTGCTGCAGTATTCAATTTGTTTTCATAAATGGCTAATTTTACAGCGCTGTTAAGTGGGTTCGTCATTGTGCCGGGCCATGCCCTGTCTCCGTTGATAGGCAGTCCCTGGTGCCAGGCTCTGCCAATTTTCACGCTGGTTGGCAGTGATGTTGTTGCTGCCCTGCTTGACTTCGCTGATATCTGTTCTGGCATTCCTCAGGGAAAGCTGTTGGGAAGCTAGAAGCCTGACCCATTGATCTTGCGTTACGCAAAAGCTGGGGAGCGTTTTTGGAGCGGGGCTGTACCCCGCTGGTGCGGCTCTCCGGCCGAGGGCAGCTCGCGCGTCCTCGCCTCCCTCCCCGGGCCGCATAGTTCTTGGACAAACACTGCTCGGATGTGCGTACCTACCACACAGCACAGTACATCCCTCTTGTAAACACACGCATGTGCACATGGTATTAATCATGCGAGTTTGTGCGCTTTCCCCTGGGGAGTCTTTGAGTGCATCTCCAGTCGCGAAGGAAGGAGTTAAGGTCCACACCGGAGCCCGGTGAGGTAACACACATGCCAGGCAAAATCAAGACGCTTCAAAGCGCCGTTGACCTTGCTTCTGTTGTAATCAAAGATATTTCAGTTCTACCGTGGAAATGCAACCCCTATCCTAAGAAACAGGATCCTCCCGGGTCTCTGTCAGGGTGGTTTCTGGTGTATGGCTCGGGAGCGGGATAGCTCGTCTTTTCATGGGAATGAGATGTTGACTCTTTACTGGCTGGGAGCTGAGAGGAGTGGGATGAATGATCGGCAGCGGGAGCTGGAGTAAGAAGGCGTGTCTGCTCTGAAGAGTGAGAGTTATTTGTGTTTTGGTTTGGGTTTTTTTTTTTTTTCCCCTTCCCTGTTTCTCCTCTGTCTCTCTATTCCTCTGCCTGCCAACAGAGAGCACGATCCCAACTTAACAAAGCTTCATATGTAAGGGAGTGCCTATGTTTTCCCAACTTCAGTCCTTGATGAACGTAAAACTGCAGCAGAATCCAAAGGGAGAGAAATGCCAAAATCAGCACAGTGGAGCTCGCTTAAATCCACAGCTCTCGCATGTAAGAGACTGAGAAACATCTGTGTTGGGGGCCAATAATTGGGCAATTATAAAGATATGTAATTGACACTGCGTAGGTCTGTTCCCTCCACAGGGCTTAAGAATATATGTTTACTTTGGGGGGTTAATTGGGTTCCCTTCTGAAGTTGTGGAGTCTGATACTGATTTAATACACCTCAGGTCGAGTCGGTGAGCTGGGTCCTGTCCCCGGGGCTGGTCCTTGTAGCGGGTCGTTGGGAACTTGATGTTTTCAGTAGAGAGTTTCCTCTGAGTTTCGGTGGCATTGAAATAATAGGGAGATGGCTAATGCAGCATTGTCTCATCTTCAGCAGCCTGTTGTCTTTTAATTACATGAATTTTCTTGTTTTGCTCAGTAATGAAGGACTGTAGAGTAAATCAGATGTAGAGCTTGTAGTTCTGTTGTTTAATTAGCACTGACATGTGCCAGGTCCCAGGGTGATGAGCATGATGGGCAGAGTGGAGTATCGGCTGGACCACAGTGACAGGAGCTTCGACACGTGCCCAGATGCTCCTTCGGGGCGACAAGCCTCCAAACGCACCGTTGCTGAAGGCTACAGGTAGCTGTGTGGTTTTGGCTTCCCTGTAGATGGGTTCTGGTCCTTAGTCACCTCATGACTATGGATCTGGATAGGACTCGAGTAACAGGCCCCTGAAAAAATACGGCGTAGCTCATCATTTACTAAATATTTGCCTTTGAACAGCACATTTCCTTCAGCCTGCAGAAGCTGGAACAAGAGTCAGAAACTGGAAAAGAAAAAGAATTTTTTCTTTCGGTAAGATTTCCGATTGTAACCAGCCTCCTTCTTTTGACCAGTTACACACCAGAGTCAGAGCAGCGCTGAAGAAAGTTGTTTTGTCTTAAAGCACTTACATCTAGGCTGCTCTAGTAAAATGGTGATAAAAGAAAGAGGGAAATTTGACTCTGTGTGTGAAGGATGGTAGATTTAGATTCCTAAATGATGTATGGCCGTCTCCATAGGCACGGAGATGTGTCCCAGGCTGAGCTCGCCTCTCCAAGCTTCATTTTGGGTTGATTTATTTCAAGCCAGCCTGTTTCAGTTAGAAAAACTCGCGTGAGGCGGAAAGCAGGCTGAGGGGATGGTGTTTGGAGCGCGAGCGGGAGCAGGGCTCTCCTCAGGGATTCGTGGAGATGTCTGGAGAAGCGCAGAGCAGAGCTGCGGTGGGCGGGCCTCAGCAGTGAGGGCGAGAAGAAGCCCTTGGAGAGCCTTCGCACGCTAAGCCATCACGGAAAGACAGACCTGGTCGGTGATTCAGATGCCTGAAAGTCGTCACATCAAGTTGAAGCTGCTCTCCGGGTCCCCATGTCACCTCCCCATGCGGCAGCAAGGGAGCCTTGCAGGTGGCCGAGGGGATCCCAAGGCCATGACTGCACCAAGCAGAGGCGGAGGTGCCCAACATCAGCCCCAGCCACACGTAGCAAGGTGAGGGATGCGCTTCAGTCCCAAATCCCAGAGGTCTCACTGAGCACTGGAGCGGCTGGGAGGGGTGACACTGGCTCCCTGGAGACCCTAACCAGACCCTCCCATGAAGGTAGGTGCCACTGACCTTTCTCTTGAAGAATGTGACAGGTCTGCACTTTCAGAGCAGGCCCAGGAGTTTGCTGATGCTGCTCCTCAAGCTTGGTGCGTTCATCAGCGTTTGCCAAGGGCGGGAGAGATCCTTGGCTGGGTGCGTCGAACAGCAGAGAGCCAAACTGCTGGTGGGCACTTCCCTGGTCACTGGGGCCCGACCCTGCTTAAACACAGCAGGGACATGGCAGCTGGGTGGATTTTTGGTGGAGAAAGCCTTCTTTGGAGCCCAGGTCTGGCTCCACCAGGACATCGGTGCCAAGCTCCTCGGGTTTGTCACGAGAGAGGTGCAGCCACAACACCTGCCTGAGCAGCTTTAACACGCAGATCCTGCAGGACCAACAGGTTTTAGGTGTTCTCAAGGCCATGGGATTCACCGAGCACTTTCTGCTTGGATTTTCATTGCTCACGTTGGCCTGAGCCAGAAAAAAAAAGCCGAAATATAGTGGCTTTTTTTCAGAAAGACATATTGAAAAAACAAAAATAAACCCTTCCATGACTGGGGTCAGTTGAAATGTTCCCTTATAATAGTTTTGCTTCCAATTTTAGCCGTTGTTTTTTCAGCTCCTCTTTTCTTTTTTTCTGATAGAAATTATAGTAGCAGAAGCAGAGAAGGGACCACCTGGGTTGCCAAATTCAGTCCCCTGCAGCGTCAGGGATATAACGGCAGATAATTAGTCCAAACGTTCACAGAATATCCACTTTGCAGGTTCTGATATAGCACAGGCCACAGAAAATTTCACAGTGCTCTACTAGAAACCAAAGATCTTTAGCTAAGACCAAGAGTCACCACTATAATGTAAGACAAGAAAAGAGAAGGGCAGATTGACAACATCTTAAGTACCTAAAATCCGAAGCAATGGTTTAGAAAAGTGTTAAGTATGAGAAAGAAAAACACTTGCTGGTGAAAGAGATCAGCTTTCTTATTTTCAGGAAGTTAAAAAAGAATCAGGTGTTTTGACAGTTATGAAACTTCTATTGAAATTTTAAGTTAGAGTATTTGCCAAACCCGATCCTTTCCCACAGATAGCCTGTTTGGATTAATTTCTCTTTTTCCTGAGAAAAATATTTTATCAAACATTTCCCACCCTTCTCTGGTCTTAGTCTGTGTGGCAGTGCCTACATCCCATCATAGTAAGAATAAACGTGTTCACTTTATTACATTTTTTACTTCCCCAAATCCTCTATTCTGGATTATTCTGGAAACACACCAGAAAAGCCTTGTTTGACCAAACCCTCTGTGTTTTGCTCTCAGCTATATCATCTAATCTAATACCGTCTTTTCCTTCATTTAACCTCCTCTCTCAATACCAGCAATTTTTTTGAAGTATTGGGAAGAAGTTTTTCACTCTGAGGATGGTGAGACAGTGGCACAAGTTGCCCAGGGAGGTCTGTAGATGCCCTGACACTGGATGTGTTCAAGACCAGGGTGGACGGGGCCTTGAGCAACCTGGTGTAGCAGGAAGTGTCCCTGCCATGGCAGGGGGTTGGAACGAGGTGATCTTTAAGGTCCTTTCCAACCCAAACCGTTCTGTGATTTTTTTCATCTATCTTTACACGATCAGCATATACTGCTCTTTCTGTTTCAGATATGCAAAATGTATAGGCCTCTTCCGTTTCCTAGGTTCTGGGCACTTGCTTCAGGCATTGTTCCGGGCACAGAACCATTGCCTGTGCTGTCCTTGTTGTTTGTTTGCTTTCCAAAAACGGAAGGTGTGCCTTTCTTCTCACTCGCGTTGCTCTACGGGCATTTCCCTACCTTGGGGTAGCTGACATCTGGATATGATTCTTAGTTTTATTTCGGCTTTCTGTGGAGAAGAAATGCTTGATTGTTCTTCTGCTAATTTCTGCTTGTTCCTACATTTCTCTTCATTTTCTCTGGTGTGAGCACGCATGCACATACACACACCATTTCCAAAGCACCTTTGATTTTTTTTTTCCCCAGATCAATAGAGCATTTAAACTCCAATGATCAAGGAAGAGCAGCTTGTTTATTTCCCCACATATACTGACGCAAGTGGCAGATCTTGTAAACTGCTTTGATTTGATATTACTGCCTATTATAAAGTTTACTCTCCCCAAAGCCATCCATGAAGTCAAAGAACTCATCTTTTATGCACACTCATCCATGAAGTCAAAGTACAAAGAACATGAGCAGAGCAGAACTCAAAAAGGCGAGTTAAAACGAGAACGGGAGTGAATATATCATTCCAGAATTTTGCTTTCTGCTGTCCTTGTTCAGAGTGATCAGAACATTTTGCTTATCTGAGAGCTGTTCAACATCCGTAAGGTTGCCAGCAGCAGGTGAGGGTGCAGTATGTATCACAGTTAAAATTCCAAGCAAATAGAAATACAAGTCAGATTATCCCTTGGTGAGAATGGGGCTGGGTTCCTGATGGCAGGTTTGCACAGGCACTTTCATCCTGAACCTCTTAGGTCATGAAGAGATTTGACCATTGACCTTGGCTGACGGGCACTGATTTCAGAGAGTCTTCTGCATCTCTCTTCTACAGCCTGGACCCTTCCATGGTCTTTGCTGTATCATCCTTTATTTTGCTGTCCTTTCTTGGTTTGGATACAAGAGAAGACAAATTGTGAAGCCCTAACGTCAGAGAAGTTGGCCAGGGGAAGGGGACGTGTTTATTTTAGTTGTTCTTGCTATACTCCAGATCCCACTTTGGCCTCTGTCTCTTTCAACCTTTCTCTTCTCTTTTGGATTTTTTTTTTTTCAGTGTTAAAAAGAGCACTTATTCAAAACACACTGTCCAGTTCTGTTTTGCTCGGTGATGTAAGTGTGTAACTTTCCCGTCCAATTTCTCCACCCTCTCTTATCACCATCATAGTCTCGGTTCTTTCTTTACTATCTGGTGTCCTTGATTCCCCCATCTTCCCCTTCTTCCTGCTCCATGCAGTTGCTGGTTTCCTCCTCCCTAGCAAGCGCGTGCCGTGGATAACCCCGTGCTCTCTGTAGTTCTCATCTTCTCTTGCCCCAGGAGGATGGTATCTCCTCCTTGCAGACCAGGGGTGGCCACCAGGCTGGTGGCCTCAGCCAAGCCATGCTGGGAGCGCTGTGGGAGCAGAGGGTGAGCGGGCTGTGTTTGTGTGCTCAGTCAGGCATATGCTCATGCATATTTTCTGGGAATTATTGATGTTGTTCTGTTTAATATCCATCCTAGTGCTACACAAACAAGGAGCGAGCAGTTGCTCTCACAAAGAGGGTGAAGTGAAACTGAGAAGCGTCTGGCATTGGCCTGGTGAAGCAGCATCTGAGAGATACGATACCAGCTCCTGAAAGGAACAGAATTGCTGTGTTAGAGAAGAAAACCACTCTGTTCTTTGTTGGTCGTCTCCTGGGGGCTGGTAGGCTCTCCTTGAGTCTTCCTTTTGAGCGACACTTAGGGCTCTTTTATCTCCTCTCCTTCCCTCCCCTCTGCTGTGTTTTTTCCTCCTTTTCCTTATCTAATTTATTATCTCCTTATTTGCTTTAAATCACTTTCCCATATGGATTTCTCGCCTCTGACCCATCTTCCCCTGCCTCATCTGATTCCCGGGAGTCTTCTGTCGTCATGGAATTGGGAGAGGAGCGGCCCTGTTCCTGACACCGAGCATCAGCTGCAGGCTCCTTTCCTCCTTCGTTGTCTTCCTTGCCTGTTCCCTGCTGTTAGTGTTGGAAGCATATTCACAAAGATCATCCATTGGATTGAGGAAGGAGATCGTATCGCCGTTGTTTTGTTTGTTTTATTTAAGAGAGGGAGAGAAATGAAGGGAAAGGCCTTCGCTGTTACCACTGTTACTTAGTTTTGAATGTAGTTTTTTTTTTCTCCTCCACTCATGTATCCTAGTACTGTTATTTTCCTTTATCACTGCAGTAGGATTGCGGGTTTGTAGTCCCGATAATTGCCTCAAAACGTCCTACTGATGGTGGGGATAACTTTCTCATTGCCCCTAAAATCAGGGAAACTGAGGAACGACGGGATGCTCCGATGTCTCCGAGACGTGGTAGTGTGTTGGTGACAGAGCCCAGCAGGCTTGGCTTTTTGTTAAAGTTTTTTGTCCTTTAGGGGCGATGACGGTTATTCCTCAGCCTGGGTTGTTCTCCGTGTGAAGGCAACACACCCTGATTCCTGCAGGATGTTTCCTTGTAGCTGCTGATGGTTCTTCACTGGGTAATTGCTGTACGGAGCTAGTGGTGGTGGCAAAGCCTTTTGCCAGGTGTCCCACTGTTGAAAGCACTGGCAACACAGGAGATGGGTGGAGACGGCAGTTGGCATTGGTGACCTGAGCTGTTTGGAGGTGGCAAAAAATCAGATAGTCCGGAATTAATATCTCCGAGCCAGACATGCTGGTGATGAATTATTGTATTTCTCAAATGGAACAGCGTATCCAGCCCATAATGGGAGAGAAAAGCAAATATCACTGGAGGCCCTTAGTTCAGAGTACTCTTACTGAAATTAGAACACTTTGATATTTTTGATACATCTGCATATTGATTAATATATTGACTTGCTGAAACAGCTTGTGAAGTATGTAAGTTGTAACTACTTGCCTCCCTAGGAAATGCAGAAAATGTGGCTCTGGATATCTGAGGTTATTAACTGAGGGTCAAAGCGACTCATTTACCCCATAGCTAAATACAGAGAGCAGGTGAGAGGTTGCGGAAGGGGCTTTGCACCCAGCAGGTCAGTGCCCCAGACTGTTCTGGGCAGGGATCATCATCTAGTGCACACCCTCACGGCTGAACGGGCAGCGTTTGTCGGGAGCATCGACAGAGAGGCTGCACATCGTACAGTCCATGCAGTTTTGTGTTGAATTCAGCAGCATCTGTGCTTGTGAAGTCTTGAGGTGCTAAGGTGGCAATCTGGAGCTTGCGTTACTACTGTCTTACATTGCGTCCGTCTTGTGGGCAAACAGAGCAAGCCCCTCTGAGGTCCAGACAGCACCTTTCACCAGTGATAGTTTAACGGGAATTATTTCCAGCGTAGACTAGACAAGAATTGGAAGCCTCCTGTGCTGTAGCTCATGAATGGAGATGTTCAGGGAGAGAAGGAGTACTGGGAGAAAAAGCAAATGTTAACTAAATGCATTACGCACACGATTTTGAAACATGTACTTGGCAGAGGGAAGGGCGAGCAGCGCAAGCCAGATTCTGCTGTTGAACACACCAGCGTAAACCTAGAGTAACTCCTTTGGAGAGGAAAGCCGGGGGGCTGCTCCAGACCGACGAACGCATCGATTTTGGGGCAGAGGCTGGGTGCGTGCAGTGGGGAAAATGAACGAGCTGCGAAGCGGGATGTCCTGGAGAACAACCTCCAACCGGCGTCACCGCCGTCGATGGTTTCATTTGGGTGTGTAATGGTTATGGTGATGCAGTGGGAAACATTTGTACAGTGCGGGGTTGTTTTTACTTCTCGGAGCATTTTCTGCCTATACCTATCGTAATCCCGCTAGACTGTGAAATTAGGCCATATCCCAGTTTTACAGTGAGCCCTTTGTGTTTCTGGCAACAAGCACCTCTGACCTCTACTCTCCAGTCTTACGGCCCTAAACTCCTTCACCCCCTCCCATACTGTCCCATGTCCAGCAATAATATCCCCTCCTCTGTTTATAAACAAACACCCTCAGAGGAAGTTCACAGGAAGAAACGTTAGTTAATGAAAAGCAACCATGCGCTTGGGTCCAGGCTCTGGGCTAAAGCCAGCAGGGTTGCTGGATGTTTCCTACTCTGCATCTGCTTGTAAGAGTTTCTTTGATGCGATGTTTCCCTGTCAGTCTCACTATGTGCCTTTTTCTTCTTTTCCCGTCGTCACGGAAAATGTGAAAGAGGAGGAAGTAAAATTACAGCCTCAATTTGCTTTAAAATCAGCGGGGACCGTGTTGGGGAACCCTGGGCAAGGAGGTTCGCGTCAATGAACTTGTAGAATTTCTTCTTGATAAATCCACTGATTTTGTCTCTCTTTTTTGAACGCTGAAATCTAGATTCTGGCTCCTGGTGAAACTGTTGCTCTTGAGTTGTGCAAAGGCTGTAAGAGGATTAAAATAGCCCAAAGGATAATTGTCGTACTGTGGGCTGAGCATGAGGCTGATACCTCTGGTGTTGCACATCGCTCTCACAGAACTGCCAGCTTAAGGAGGTAGGCGTGAGCAGAGCCAAAGAAGTAGGTGACACAGGACTGTGTAGACACCGTGAGCTCTGGAGCAAGGGACAGAGATAGGCGTGGTGATGGTGCTGTCGGCTGGAAAGCACAAAATGCTCCAACTTTCTCCAGAGGTCCCCCAAGCCTCTTACAGCTCAGAGGGGACCCAAGAAGAAGCCCATTTTCTTGTGACTGCTCCTTGGGTTGGGCCTTTAGTACTGTACCTTGGTGGTGTCAGGTGGGAGGTGAGGGGATTATGTCTTTGTTTCCTTCCAGGAGATGCTGAGTTCCTCTAAAAAGCCTTTCTCGCTACTCAAAATGCAGGGGAGAGTCATCAGATAACAAAATGCTCTGGGAGTGAGGGAGGCAGCGCCAGTCAGGGCTGAGGTTCCTCACTGGTGCAGAGGGGTGGCATCAATGCAGTGCTCATGTCACCGTCCCAGGCTCCCCCCTCTTCCGTAGGGAGTGTCTTTGGAAACTGGGAATAAGGGAGGTTTTACAGACGTAACAGATGCGAAAGCTGTGGTCCCGCTTTTAGTTGTAAGAGCCTTGAAGTGTTAGATGTGTTACGAAAGGTCTCCACTGCTGGCAGAGTTACCTTAAAACGTGATGGTTTGAAATAGTCTTATCTCTTGCTTTTTGTTGAAAGAGCGGTCTCTCTTATTGTACAAATATTTTCTGTCGTGTAATTAATAGCCTTATCTGTAAGACTATTCCAGTGTGGTCTCTCCACCTCCCACCCCAGCGGGGGTGGGAAAACAATCAGAAATGAGCATTTTGTATTGCGGCGTGGACAGGGCTTATCAGTTTTTGCACAATCCCTTTGCCTCTGAGCAGATTAAATAAGGAAGAGCGGCTGGGCGGTGGTGGAAATGGGCCTGGTTTATACTGGTGAGCTTCCTCCAAGAATTCCAGGATAAGTATCAACAGTTCCTCCTAGGTGGAAAGTTGAGCGATTCATTCTTGCCCTTTGAAGAGCTCTGAATTAACGAAGAGCAGCGTATCTCCTGCTCTTTGCGCTGGGAAAGACTGGAATTCCCCAAAGCCCTCTTGCTAGAGATGGTTTAATCAAACAGACTGTTTACATTCTATGTCTCACCAGAGGCAACGCTCAAACAGGGGTGGTCTTCAGCTCTACGCTGTGATTCTAGGGCTTTATTTTATTTTAAACATCAGCATACCAGCAGTTTTACTGCAAAATGGCCATTTGCAAACACCTGCAGACCCCATGGGACGGGCCAGAGAGGGAAGCAGCAGCCGCTGCATCTCAGAGAGGTGAAGTGATACTGCGAGGGGTCCGTGTTCCTTCTGCAAAGGTTTCTGCAGGGTTGGGATTTGGCAGCAAAGGTGGGCCAGGAGCACCTGCACTCGTGGAAGAAGACACCTTGTGGTGGTAGGAGGCTGAGCACTGGACCAACTTCTTCCCTCTGCCTCAAGCACTGATGGCAGAGGCAGAGAAGCAAGGGCCTTTCTGTCCCAACCACCTGTTTTGTCTTACATTGTGAAAGCCAAATGGTTTTGGTGAACAGTTTCTATGCTCTGATAGTTAAGAAGGCACTAAGTGAGATGGGAGCTATGTATTTCATGAGAGGGAAGAAAGAAACACGATTTGGATAGCTCTTCCTGCCTTCACCCATCTCTCACCTCCCAGCCCTCTTGCACCTATCTCGCTTTATTGCACATCTGTATGTCTGAATTTGGCCATGAACCTTGAGTCGGGATCTAAATTTGTGTCCAGATACAGTAAAAAAAAAAAAGCTTTGGTATCTTCTGGAAGTCATGTATTTCCGCTCCCCATGCGCAGGATCTTCTGTGCCTCATTGAGGAGGATGCACGTAAGTAGGCAATGTGGCCAACATTCTTCCAGACCCAAGCAATCCAACCAGCTGTTCAGCAGGGATGTTATTTATTGAGAACTGTCAATGTGTTCAACACATGGTGTCCTTTGCGCTGACAAACTCGCAGCCCGGCTTTTATGGGGGTTCTCTGACACTTGTCAAACACTGGTGACAGGGCAAGCTTGACGAGGCACACGTTTTTATGTGGAAATTATTATAGAAGGGCATTGCAACAAGATGTTCTGTAAGGAAGGGAGAGACGGAGACTAGTTGGCAGAGAAGAAAACAGGCAGTTGCAAAGGGTAGAGGTTTCTTTTTGGCTGGTGGTTTTGGGAAGAGGACAGAGATTTCCTCCAGCGATAAATTAGATGCTTTGGGAGAAAGAAAGGGTGTTTGTTTCAGCAGTGATGAAACTTCTGTGTGAGAGAGAAGCAGGCTGCCTCTTCTGCTAATGCAGGCTGCTTGTTCTGTGGCACAGTGGGTGGAGGTGCACAGGTTGCCTTGGGAGTTTAGTTGCTGCTCTGCAATTGCTCTGAGGTGCCTTCAGCTCTGTCCTCTCCATCTCTGAAGGTGGGATAATGGTTCTCAGCAGCCCTCAGAGAGATGCTGTTTGTAAGGATGAGGTAGTACGACCGGTGCAGCGCTTTGATCGTGTATGATGCTGGAAATGGCAAATGTCACTCCATTGTACCAAAGAGAAGAGCTGCTCAGCCCAGCGGGCCCGTTGGCCAGGGTCGTGCTGGGTCCCTGCGGCGCGGCACTGCTCGGAAGAGAAGGCTGAGGTTGTGGAGTGCCAAAGAGACAAAAAGACAGAGGCGTATCTTGCCAATCTCCTACTTATCTATTTGTCCCATCTTTTTTCTCTTGACTTGTGTAAGCTCGTATTCATGAGTATCACAGGTATTTCTTTTCCCCTACTGAAAAACAGCCGTTGCCTGAACAGTGCGACTCTGGCCACATTCCCTCCTATTCAGCACAATGCAATCTTGGCTCTTTACTAGTTAATATTTTCTGTCAACAACCTGCAAGAAAACATAAAATCCGTGCTGATAAAATGTGCAGATGTTGCAGAGTTCAGGGAGTGGTAAACAATGACCAAAACAGGACTCTAATTTGGGTGTTTTCCGAAATGGAGAGCACGCAAACAGTATGTGTGAGAATAAAGCCAAATGTGAAGTCATACATAGAGAGAGACGGGCGGCGGGTGGTACGTAAAGGAGGGCTGGTGGGGGAAGGGTCTTTCACCTGGAAGCTAAACGTGTAGGAGTTACTGCCTGGTGGAATAGATAAAGCATGTCCATGTGAGCTGCCAAGGTGATGCTGTGGCCAAAGGTTTAGAGTCATCGTTGGCTGTGTAAACAAGGAAGCGTTGAGTGGGACTGAGGAGGTTCTGTTATCCTTGTATGGACGCCGGAGTAGCTGCTGCTGAAGTTCTTTGTCCGTTTCTGGTGTCCACAGTTTAAGAAGGACGTGGTGTGAAAGAGGATTTGGAGAAAAAAAATTAACGGTGATAATAATGATGTGATTTGTAACATCTTAAAGTATTTGACTCAAGAAGATTACAAGGTGACTTGATCAACATGATCTTTAAATATATGTTTGAGGAATACTAATCTGATAATTGAAGGTTGGAAATCTAGTGATAGATGATACGAGTAAATCTAATTGATGCACGTGGAGACTAAGCAACTTCGAAACAGAGAGAAAATGCAGGATTTTAGCCCTGAGAGTAGTCAATCATTGACAAACCTTTCTGAGCAGAATGGCGGAATGTCTGTCACCACAGCTTCCAAATTAAAATTCAGTGGTTTTCCAAATTACAAGTTCTTTAAAGAGGAGTTAATTTAGTCCTCACCTGTGTTGTGCCTGAGTGCTTCTAACGTCAGATTATTTTGGGGTTTTCAGCTATCACTGCAAAAATAATTGAAGCCGACAGCAAAGCAGAGGTAGCACTAGGATACTAATTTCAAATCCTTTAATTTTGCAGTATTTCTGTGGATTCTCCTTGACACTGCTATGATATTTCAATCACCATAATATTTCCAGCTCTCTCTAGAGTCTCCCGGGAGTCGCTGTAGTCGAATTGTTAGACTCACTTCTGTGTGCTGTTAATCTTGCTTGGATTTTGTCACCTTTAACCAGAATGCTGTGCTGAGCAACGACTTGACGTCTTGCCTTCAATTCAGTCCACTGTGCTAGTCTGAAGACAGGCTGAAAAGCAAGACTGAAATCTGCTCCCATTGAAGGTAGTAGGAGTTTTTCTGTTGGCGTCAATGAACCCAGGAATTTACGTCCAGAATGCAAATTCTGAGGAGCAAAGTCAAGGTTCCTGTCTGCAAGCTGGAGCATTGGCTGTGGAGCTAACATGGCAGACAACTGTTAAAAGCAAGGAAGTGAAAGAGAAAGCAGAGGATAAGCTTGGGGTGGCTTTTGCTTGTCATCTCCTTGTTGGGTGGTCTGTCTCCCAGTCTTAGGACGGAAGAGCAGTCCAGGAGGGTATGTGGGCTGTGTGCTGAAATGACCCTGGGGTCTTATCAGCGTGGGGGTGGAGGTCAACAGGATGGGTCTAGACTATTCTCAGTGGTGCCCAGCGACAGGACAAGGGGCAGCGGGCACAAACTGGAACCCAGGAGGTTCCATCTGAACAGGAGGAGAAAATTCTTCTCTCTGAGGGTGTCCGAGCCTGGCCCAGGCTGACCAGAGAGGTTGGGGAGTCTCCTTCTCTGGAGAGATTCCAGACCTGCCTGTACGTGATCCTGGACACCCTGCTCTGGGTGACCTGCTGGAGCAGGGGGGGTTGGACAAGATGATCTCCAGAGGTCCCTTCCAACCCCAACCATGCTGGGATTCTGTGACTATTCCTGTGACTTTGGCTGAGATACAAACAAAATATAGACCTATTGAAGGTAATTAGTGTTCTGAGACAGGATTTCGTTTCGTTTGAGCCATCCCCAGCTGGAGACTGTGGCTCAAAAATTCAGATGTAAGCCAAGTGCTCCGAATGCCCTGGTCTGCTCCCTCAAACCCATGCGCACATGTGTATATAGGCCTGCGCACAGAGAAAGTACTACATGTACACGCTCTTTTGTTAGTCTTCGTTTCTTTGGTTCCAAATTTAACCAGAAGTGGAAGGGCTGAAATAACATAAGAAAGGTTGGACATATGATATTTCCTGCTGCTCAGCTAAACACAAGAATTGCCAAAAATCTTCCAAGGTAGCTTGTTTCTTTTACATTTTTCTCCCAGTTCTGCAGACTTGAGAAGGTCAATTACTTTCGAGAAGCATTTGACTTTGGCAGCGCTTATGGAAAGCGAAGTAGAATTATGACCTTCTGGAGGTTTGCCCATCGCTGTCCCATCTTGTCCTTTAAGAATAAAGGCTGAATTTTCAGCTACAGCCTCCAGTTTAATAGGTGTGAATTTGTTTCTGTGCGCTTCTAAGACATTGTGAGTATCTGCGTGAGAATTTTCTTTTAGATGTCTATTTATTTGTGCTCACAGATCAAGTGATCACTGATATTTGTAGAGCAGGACTACAGGCTCAGGTATTTCCAGGAGGAAAATCGTACCAAAACAAACGAAATTGGATTCAAACTGAGCAGAAAAATAGAGCTCCATGATGATACACGTAGGTTAGCATGTAGTGACTGCAGCCTATCTGGAACGCATACTCTAACCCTTCTGGTAGAGAGGCAGGTTTTTTCAGCACAATGTTTCCTAGAAAGCAGAAATATCTCTTGTGGTTTGCGTATGGGTTTGGAACTTGTGTGCGAGTAAGGAGCGGGGAATTTGAGGCATGAAACAGTGATGTTTAGAGAGGGCCCAGAGCCCTCTCAGAAACGGCGGCAGAAAACAGGCGTGATCAGCTCCGCGCTGCCTGCTGTCCTTGCTCCCTGGCCTGCGGATCCCAGACGGCTCTTGTCGGGTGGGTGAGCTCCTCACTTGTTTCTGTTAGCCCCTGAGAGATGCAGTCAGATGGGAAAGCCAGACGCAATGAGATATTTGAGTCTGGATAAGATCTGAGATACTTTTACAGTAAGATACTTAATTCTCACAGAGGCGAAGACCTTGCGTGGTATAAATCAGTGTAAATGCACTGGGACTGCGCAGTTCTGCACTCACAAAGTATCTGCCCAAGAATGTTCTCCAAATCCAATTAAATAACCAGAACTGTTTCATGTGGAAATGCCCCTCAATTACAAAAACAAGTCTAAGCTATCATGATGTGATTTTTACAGTCTCCTCGCAGGGTGCCCTAGTTTTGCATTCATGGAATTTTTTGGTTTTGTTTTGTTTTTGTAATAATGTGGATGTTGGCCATCTGTCCGATCCTGGAAAGGTTGTAAGGTTGTCCCCGCTCCCCAGGTCCTCTTCCCACTCCCTCATTGATCATGATGTTTGATTTAGGTGCCACTAGATTTCCTCCTTTGTTCTCTAGCCCTAACCCCCGCCCCCCCAAACACACGCGCATTGTGCAACGGTGTAAAAGCTCTTCTCTCTGCAGCTGGGAGTAGTAACTGCTCAGCTGGTTCCAGCGCTGCCCTAAAGCTGCTGTAAAGGTCAGAGACAAGGGAATTCTAAAAAGCCAAACAAGCTGTGTTGTTGTCCCCCCTTCAATCCTGGCTGTGTGTTTTGATCGGCGCCACAAGCGATCTCACGCTCAGGCCTCCGCTCCTCGCCGCTCTCCGCGTTTCTGGCCATCGAGGGGGTTCTGTAGGGCAGCATGTCGGGCGGTTTTCCAACACGACTCCGGGCTTGGCCGCTGCTGCAGCTGATTGACTTGCAGTGCTTGTCAGGCACAAAGCACGTTTTGAAAGGAAATGCCATATTGAACTCCCAGTGAGCTGATGGGTATTGTGCACGGTCATCTGATGGCACAGATGTGCCCCTAATAATCCTTCCAGGAGAACGTTTCCTCCTGGGATGCTCTGGCCATCTGATCTGCTCTGAGGTATGCTGACCTATCTTGACCCAGTTTATGATCAATTCTCTCTGCTGTTTCCTGAAAGGAGCCCAGAAATGCCACTTTATCATTTAGATTGCCTGGAAGTTGCGATACTTACGTGTCTGTTCCTTCCAATGAAGATACTCTCTGTGTTTGCTCTCAAGCATTAACTCTTACAAAAGGGAGGAAACCACTCTGTGTTAGCATGCACGGGAGTAAATTTCCCTGTAGAGCTTTGATAGCTAGTCACTATTTGGCTAATAGTGCAGGGAAGAGGAGGAGGAGCCGTGGAAGCAGAGCTAACGTGTGTTCCACCAAGCTGGGTCCGTTCCTGAGTGTGTGGGGAGCGGCCCTTCTGCTGCTGTGCCCTTGTGTTTACGTCCTTCTTTGCAGGTTTGTGTGTGTTGTGCATGTGTCTGTGCAAGAGGGATGATTTGCAAGCATACCTCTTGGTACGTGTCCGTGGGTTCCGCAAGATCTGCCTTTAAAGTGAGAACGCTGTTACCGGTGGATTTCTCTAGAGGTGACCACGCTGCGCAGCTACAGTGGGATGGTTAATCCCTAACCTGGTTCTGCTGATTGGTGAGCATAGATAAGCCTGGAAGCTGAGAGGTGTGTTAAGGCCTGTTTGAGCCAAACCAACAAACTTACTGAGGGCTTTCGGTTCCCTATATTTGAAGGATATCTGGGTTTTCCTAAACGCGAAATGCTGCTTTATTATCAGTGGGCCACATGAGTGTCTAAAACTGGCAGCCACCAGCCTGAACTCTTTTCTGAATCAAGCCTGATGCAAAGCCTCCTATATTTATGGCGTATACCAGTGATTCTCTGAAGGAACTTGCTGACGGCTGCAGAGTTTATGACTGTACGTAGTATCTAAATGAAGCCTGCCTGGTACTGTCTCAATACTGTCCCTGTGTCTGCATGTGTTGTGATCTTCTCTAATAACATGGACACATTCTGGTTTCCCAAGCTTCAGCCAAAAATACTTAGTTGTTTCTGACAACAAGGCAGGAGAGATAGATTTGTAGATACTAGAAGATCCTTACCCTTCTTCTCTGTGGTCCTGTGGTCCCAGACTTTATAGCAAGGGACTGAAGTTGGACCCTCGTGAAGGATGTGCTTTTTGCTGTCCATCTAAAAGCCCACCTAAACCTAGTTATTAGAACATAAACAGCCACAGTTTGTTAACCAAGTACCAGGCTCCACTGATTCTGCAGCTGTATTGTGAAATGCATGAGGAGATCTAGATAAGAAGCCACTAATACTTGTTTACGCTGATACTGTGCACAAAGGAGCCTTTGCAAAAGCAATACCCGGTCCAGGGATGACCCTGTTATAATACTGCAAGGACCGAAGCTCGCCCCGCTGTGCCATCTGGTTATGCCGTGTTCACTTACACCTCAAAATCCTCACAATCGAGTAATTTCTCGCTAAGCCCAGCCTACCAGATCTATTTGCAGTAAGCTCTTATATACTGTTAGCGGGTATATTCTCACAATAGGCTCAGTGAAGTGTCACTAATATGATTGTCCATGCCAGTGGCTGCTCTGTTGCAGCCTACATGATTTTGTTATCAGAAGGGAAGGATTTATGTAATGTTCAGAACTAACCAGCCACTACAAATTCATGTTTTGCTGTTTTAGCTGTTCTCACCTCCCTGCTTTCAAGGCTTCAAGGTAGCTTGTTGAGCATATGAGTGACTGGGAATTTGAGAAGCAGTCCAGAATACATGCTTAATTTAATGCTAAATGGCAATGATATCAATCAAGATTTTGATATTGCAAAGAGCCTTGGGCCAAATTCTCAATGTTAAGTAGGCATAGCTGTATTAGACTCTATTTCTACACGATGAAGATCTTGTGTTTCATGTCAAAACGAAAAGAACTCCATCCTTCTGTCTCAGATCTGAATCCTATTGCATGGCATGTAAATGATAATATCTGGTGTGAATTCTGCTAGATTGATAGCAGCAGCAAACATCCTCTTCTTACTCCCTTAAGTAGTATGTTGCCACCTGAGCAGGTCTCAGGTGGCTTCCTGGAGCCACTCCTCGTCTCAGGGGGTGACCTCAGGAGGCCTCTTGTAGCTGTGTTGGAAATGGTATAGACAGAGATGTTGCCTTAAGTACTCTAGACTTTGAATTATTTAACTATTGTGGAAGGAAGTGGGGGCTGGGGGAAGCACGGCAGAGGAAAGGAGAGATTATTTCTGCCCTTTGTAAAACTATATTGGGTTCAACATCATACCATGAAATATCCAGTGCAGAACTCAAGAACTGCTCCAGTGGATCTTCGCTGACTTATCCAATTGCATGGAACATGGGGATACTTAACCCAAATCTGTCGGTTTTAATTATTTTCCTCTGGACAGATAAAAGCTTTCTATAGGTTCCTGTAGAATATTTGCTCTTTCAAGCGTTCCTCTGTGCTTTGATACTAAACGATTAAAGCATGCTAAAGAAAAAAACAGCCCCAACCTTTAGCTCCCTGTTCTTGGGCCCCCTGACTGCAGCTTTGATTGTTGACCTAAATTCCCCTTTCATAACTGAGTCCTGTCACCTCTGGTTGGAGTCTCCCAGCAAAAGAGGCACGGCCAACTTTCAGAAGTGCAGGGCACTGTTTTCCGTTCTGCCTCGCACGGCTGTGACGGGCTCCGCAGCACACCTGATGTGTTCAAAGTCAAGCTGACCTCCTTCTTCCCCTTCCCCCAGCTTCGCGGCTTCTGGAAAGGAAAGCATAACAAGTCTTTTGCTTTTTTGGCTTTTTTCCCCCCCCCCCTGTTGCTCAGCAAAGTGAGGAAGCTTTTTCTGCGTAAAGAATTGAATTCTTAGGTAATTCTATGGCTGAGCTGATTACCGGGAAGGTTGCTGTTAGCAAGACGTGAGAAACAGCTCTGAAATGAGGAAAGGAGGCCTGGAGTCTGTTATTGATGATGTTAAAGTGGATTACAGCAGCTTGCATGGGCTACTTCGGCCTCTCTTCTTTCAAATTCTGCCCACAGAGCGCTGCTGATGACTCCAGCAGCTACAGCCTCTAGCTGTGAGTTCCCGCTTCTCTGCGGCTGCTGCTGATAAACATCTCCTCCAATCTCGGCATCGCGAGCTTGGTTACAGCAATGCCTCATGTCCTCACCCAGGACCTTCCTTCCAGAAGTTCAGCAGCTGATGCTACACGCTGCGCTTGTGCTGCCAAGCCCCGTCCAGCGCGCAGGGCCCGTGCAAGGACGTGGCCCCAGCAAAGTCTGGAAAACAGGCTGGGATGTAAGTCGTACCCCAGGCTTGGTTGGGACCTCCTGGAAGAGGTCAGATGGGCAGTTGTGTACTGGGGCTGTTGTGGGTCAGTAGCCAGAGAACTGAGGTTTCGCTTGTAAAAGAAAGGGGCGAGATTGTGTTTCTGGTTTTCCATGTTTGGCTTTTGGCCTTTGGAGTTTAATTTTCCAGCCTTCCCCACTCTTTTGATGCCTGGGAATTTACTTTTCCTATAAGAGAGACACACCATGGGACTGGAAGGAGCCTCGTGGGCCATCACAGCCAGTCTCTGGCCAAGCGCACAGGAACGTGGCATCTGACTCTGTTCAGGCACTTCTCTGGAGTTGTCTGAAAAGTGACTCACTCCTTTGTGGGGAAGGAAGGTTACCAGTGCCTCTTACTGGAAAGCTCAACTAGCACCTCTTCTGTTTTTTCAATAAAAGATAAAATTCCCTTGAGTTTCAGGAACAGAAGCTTTAGAGAAAAAAAATCATGCAGACTGAGGAGTTAGAAGGGCTGTCAGTATTCATCTCAGCTGTAGCTCCATGCCTTTCTAGCAACTCAAGACAAGCAGGAGTGAGGAAAACTGTTTGCTGCTGTATGAAACTTGTACATATTTTTTTAATCTAATTGCTGTGGGGAAAACAAACATCAGTTTTATTTCGCACCATTTCTTGGCTCAGAAACTTCAGGCATATTCGCCAAATTGTGGTTTTGCAGTCATTGGCTTGAGTCTCATTTACCATGAGGCCTCTTTACACCACTCTTGGTTTGTAAAGGGATATTAAGTAGCTAAAAATGTCCTTTACCACATTATTGTAAAGAATTCTCAGTGTAAATGAGAATCTAAACTCTCTATAGTTTTTCATGTAAATGTTGGTTGTGGTCACAGCTGAATTTTGAAATTCGGAGTGTCAACCATTGTATGGGGTGATTTTTCTCAAAAACAGCCTTGTTTGGGGTAAAAGAGGCCTCTTGTTTAAATGTTCTTAATTATGTCTGAGAAATAACTCATGGCTATGGAACCTTTTACTAAATTGAAATAAATTGTGAAAACAGCAAATTATTCAGTTTTCAGAAGTTCTGGCAATTACTTCACATGTCCCCCTTCCAATGGCTTTGCCCTTCTTAGTTGTCATAGAAGAAGTAATAAATTCTTCTATTATGACATCCAGAGTCCCAGCTGAAATTAGTTTCATTGTGCTGGGGACAAAACGGAAAAGTGACACTCCCTTAGCCGGAGGATTCTTAGTCTGAAGCCAAACCTAAGTGAAGGATTGGGAAAGTAGGTACAGCGTGCAAGCGAAAGAAGGTCATGAAGAACGGGTACGGCTTTGCAAGTTATAGGGTTTCTAGGGTTTATAGGGAGTGTGGGTTTCTTATCCCTGTTCATGCTCTTTTTCTCTTAAGAATAAAACAAGTCTTGCTGCTGAGGGGATTGCGTTCAACCCGTCTTTTCATCAAGAGTTGGATGACTGTAGTAGTAAAAGTTTGAGAAAAGAATACTGTACGTGGCATACGGATGGCAAAGTGACCTTTGCCCTAAACTAGAAAATGTAAGGAGCTGGAATAGTCGACTGTTTTAGTTCAGCAGCTTTCATACTGGCATGTTCAGTGGTGTCCCTATTGTCACTGGTTTTTTTCTTTTCCTGCCCTCCTTTGGCTCCCTGTAAATCTTGAATTGATGGCAGCTGTTTGAGCCAAACTCAAGACACGTTGCATCACATCAGGGTTTAAATGCTCAAAGGCAAGGGAGGATTGCTACTATTCTGTAGTATTCCTCCAGCAGCTCCCTCTGTTCAGCTGAGGTCAATCACTAGCATCACGCAGCACTTCAGAGAGAGAGGAAGATGTTCTTTAATGCTGGCTAGGAAACTGAATTTCCATTCCACAATAATTTATTAGTTCTTTTGGGGAATATTCCCAGCCCCGGTCAGTACAAAAAGCCAAAAACCTTGACCCTTGAAGACTGTGTGATGGACTTCCCCAGAGCTGGAGACCCCAGAAGCCTGTTCCAAGGACTTCCAGCCATGTGTCCAACAGCAGGGACCTTGGGTGCCTTAAAAAACAGGTGGAGCAGCTACTGCATGTGCAGCTGCCCTCTGGTCCGCAGGCCTGGAGAATTTGGTCCCTGGGCGATGAAGGTGGCAGGAGATGGTGGGGAGCATGGCTGGGGTGTGGGCTGACCTTCTGTGCTCGCGGTCAAAATGGCCCAGGGAGTCCCTGGGGTTCCCCTGGCCATGTTGAAGACCTGCAGCTTCTCCAAGAGGTTTGTTGGGACTAGCTCATTTCTGCATCACTTCTTCTGCTCTCACCATGTTGGCATTTCTTGGCAGGCAAAAACACTCTTACAAAATGTCTGTCCAGCTCTGATGGTCTTATTACAGTAAGTTGCGATTTTTATAACGTACTTTTTAATGACTTATCTGGAAGAGGGACCTGTAGTGCCAGCTGTCTTCTCATTCATTGCAGTATTATCCACCTGCCATCATTGGACAATACTTTCATTGGAGATTCATAAAAATGCAGATGTCTGTGGGCACTCACACATCTGAGAATGAATGTTTTGTGAAAGTATTTATTCCATAAAGAAAAATTAAAAATCACTTAAAAAAAAAAAAAGACTCCAGAAGGTCATTGGAGGCTTTGGCTTTCATATCATGAGGTTCTTGGGTAAACATCCATCCCAGTAAACGTCATTTTTTGTAGCATATTTGTTTCTGCTTTCCCTGGTTCTCCTCCTCTCCTTTCTCGTGACCAGAAGTAGCAGTATGAACGAGGAGCTGGTCTCGCAAAGGTTTTGAACTGAGTGCGCCCTACAGATGAATAAACACATTACCTTCGGAACCCTGGGATCTCGCTTCCAAAGGAAACAGGAAAAGGGGGAGCTCAGAGTCCCTAGCAAAATACCAGCGTGCAGAAAAAAAGGCCTGTTTCAAGTTTTTTAACTTTTCCCATCAGAAGCCTGTTTTTTACAGGGGGAGGAGGAGAAGGGTGTGAGGAGAGTGGGGAAGGTGGGTGCTGGGAGAAGGGAGGAAAAATACAGTGAATGCTCCTGTAACCTTTGCTCTGTTGATACTAGAGAAGCCCGCGCTGTTAATGAGTGATTGTTAACAGATGGCTGTTGAGCAACTCAGAAGCAGAAGATGTTGTTTGGTTGTTGTGCTGGGAGGGTTAGGGTGCAGGGGTGAGGTAAGGGGATATTTAGTCTTTTCATGAGGACTGAACTGTCAGAGATTTATGATTTTTTGTGTCGGCTTTTGGAAGTGGAGGCTTAGGGCAAAGGATTGTTCTCTGTGTGCTGATGGTAGGAAGGCCGTTGGGTGCTGGAGGCTCTAACGATGATTTTTTCAGTTGAGGTGTGTCCCTGCAGCCCTTGGCCTTTGAGGACTGAAAGATGGAAATGTCTGTCTTTACCTTGTCAAACTTTGTATCCCAAACTGAGAAGGAGTGGGCTCTTCCCACTGCTTGGAGCTGTCTGAAGACTGGTCGAGAGGGCGTTAGGTGTGGATCCACGCTTGGTCTATGAGAGAAGTCATTAGTGTGTCTTCCCTGTGGTGCACCAAATTGTTAGTAAGTGTGTGTGTGATGGAGCAGGAGTTTTTCTGAATGCGTGTGTCCATCCGTGCATGTTTCTTGCCCTTTCCTGCAGTGGTACCAGCATACCAACATGTCTCATTTCCTTACTGGTTTTCGTTGGGTATGAATTTGAAGGTAGCCTGAACACATTCTGTTCACTCTGTAGGTTCTGGGTGCTTGAGCTTGTGAAGATGATTTCAGCTGCTCAGTGTTTCTCAGACTCTGCAGTACTTAGATTTTACACTTATTTCTCCTCTGGATCTTCTTAGAACCAGAGTTCAGGGGTTTGACTGAGATCAACAGTGATTGCTTCTCAAAACGGCTCCTATTTTCAACTAATGATGGTTGGACTTGATGATCTTGAAGGTCTTTTCCAACCAGAACGATTCCATGATTCTGTGATTCTATCTATGGCTTGAGTGAAGGTAAGAACGAAATGCGCGGTACATTTTGCTGGTAGGAATTTGCAAAAGAAATTTGTGTGTGGTCAGGAGAGGGGAATCCCATTTGTACGCGCCACTGGCAAATCTTGACCTTTCATAGCAAATCTTAACATGACCTCCCACAATCTTGCACTAGATGATTTAACGTCTGTCTTGTGCCCTAACTTTCTAACAGATGTAGGTGAGTGTGTGTATATACATAGAGAGAGATATATTTATACAATTTAAAGACTAATTTCTTTATTCTGTCATCCTTATTTATTCATATTTCTTTTTTGGGGGCACATAGGACTATATGACAAATGTTCTTACACCTCCCGCGACCGAGGATGGGTCCTGGGGATTAACACCGTCAGTGACCAGGGGAATAGAGACCCCCGCTATTTCTTCTCTCTGAAGACGGACCGTGCTCGCAAAGTAACCACCATTGCAGCACATCGCAGCTACCTCCCCAACCAGTGGGTGCATCTGGCTGCCACGTATGATGGGCACCTGATGAAACTCTATGTGAATGGTGCCCAGGTGGCCACAAGTGGAGAGCAAGTGGGCAGCATCTTCAGTCTTCTGACCTTGAAGTGCAAGGTGCTCATGGTTGGAGGAAATGCCCTGAACCAGAACTATCGGGGTTACATAGAGCACTTCAGCCTCTGGAGGACAGCGCGGTCTCAGAAGGAGATCTTGTTGGACATGGGCCAGGCAATTCACAGACAAGACATGCCTCTACCTCAGCTAGTTCTTCAAGACAGTTTACTGAATGTGAAAAACACCTGGTCTCCCATGAAGGATGGCAGCAGTCCTCAGAGCAAGTTCAGCTATCATCATGGCTATTTGCTGGACACCAGCCTAGACCCTCCTCTCTGCGGACAGACCGTCTGTGACAACATAGACGTAATCGCCAGCTACAACAAGCTCCCCAGCTTCCGCCGCAACAAAATCGTCCGCTACCGTGTGGTAAACCTCTATGATGACAAGCACCAGAACCCCACCGTCAGCCGGCAGCAGATCGAGTTCCAGCATCAGCATTTAAATGAGGCTTTCAGCCGCTACAACATCACCTGGGAGCTGGAGGTGCTGGAGGTGAAGAACTCTTCCCTTCGCCACCGACTCATCCTGGCCAACTGCGATATCAGCAAGATTGGGGATGATAACTGTGATCCTGAGTGCAACCACACCTTGACCGGGTACGATGGCGGAGACTGCCGGCATGTACGCCACACGCTCTTCAACAAGAAGAAGCAGAACGGCGTCTGTGACATGGATTGTAATTACGAGAGGTACAACTTCGATGGTGGGGAATGCTGTAACCCAGAGATAACAGAAGTCACCAAGACGTGCTTTGACCCATATTCTCCTTACAGGTAGGCAATCTCTTACACAAGCTTTTTACGATCGTATTAATGAATATCTGTCCAGCTGTTGCTCAGCCTGCTGGCTGCTGGACCCTTGTGTTGTTGCCATTATGGGCTTTGGAGTTGGCAATTAATTCATGTTTTCCTTAGCGTTTGGCTCACGTTACAGTTATCCAAATGCAATCTCAGTAATGGTCTCCACAACTTCTTACCATTGAATTGATGTTCTCCATCTAGGCTAAAGAAAGTTGATGCTAAAGACTGAAGCAGCCAGCTTTGGGAGACCCATTAATTGTTGGTTATGAGCAGTACGTCGTAGCGTTCCGCAGTTTATTTTAACCACAGACTCTCAGGAGTGGGGATTGGATGTCACAGAGAGCTCATATGTGTTTGGAGAGGGAAGGGCCCCTCAGGCACAGAGCAGAACCTGAGTACTCTTAGGTAGACCTTATTTCTGTAGGACTTCTTTGAAGGTAGGTAGGTTATTCTATATTCTTAATGCTGTGAGTGCAGCTTTCTGTAAGCGCTGCTGTGGAGGGGCAGCTGAGTCTGCGGGGTACCGGGAGGAGGTGGGTACCAGTTTCCTGGCCATGCTGTTGCGCACATTGGTGGGTAATTGAACTCTTCTGCATCCCTTTATATATATAAAAACGGGGGTAAAGCCACATCCCTGCAAATGGCAGGGCAGCTTTCTGTGGGTAGATGTGAGTTGATAAAATCCTGAGATCCTCGGCTACAGGCTTCCTTGTGGTGTGGTTTGAAGAGGGGCGTCCTTGAATAACTCGCATCAGTTGAGTACCACCTACCTACCATTACTCCAACTTGCTTTTGGTCGTCTTCAGATAAGAGTCAGTATGTTTAAGTAAAAAAAGTGTTCCCTGTGAACGAGTTAGAAATACAAACACACAGAAGATGAAGGTTAAAGCTGAACTTCTGTTGCTTGTGTCCCACGTTACAATTTCTCTAAGGCAATTTGTGGAGTCATGGGGGAAAAACTGGATGGTCAGAACACCCCATGTTGTCCACACTGGAGTTCAGGTTAAGAAGGAAAGTATGAGCTGTTCCAGAGTCCCCTCCGCTGTAGCAACTTAGGCTGTATTTGTAGCTTCCTTCGTAGGGAGGAGTTCTTAAACAACATTATCAGCTCTACTGGAGCTTTAAATACACGTAATTAAGCTGCAAATAAATGCTTCCTTTCCAGTTTTGGTTTAGTTTTTTTCAAACTGCAGTGAGGTTGTTCTTAAAAAAATCCTTAAAGCTCAGCTTGACTTCAGTCAGTTACTAGTGAACAAAGCTCAGATGAGGAAATACTTTAAATACTAATGACTGGAAGTATTGAAAGGAAGAATACCAATCTTTTAATACTGTTCAGCTTGAGAGGAGCACAACTAAGCAAGTACCACCAAAGGCAGAATGCAAATTGGATTGTTTTAGCACTGTAGTTCTGAGAACTTGAGGCGTTAGTTATAACAGCTATGACAATTTTTAGAAGAAGACATTTTTAATTTGAAAGTACCCTTTTACCACTTGTTCTGTGACCAGCGTAATACCCATACAAAAGTGACACAAGAAAATCTTTCTATGATTCTATGGTTCTTGTAAATTTTAGTTGACAGATTTAAGGCTTGTGTTATTCTGACGTACAGAGATATTTCGATTTCAGATGAAGTCTTTTTGCTGCACAGATTGTATTTGCACAAGCCCAAGTGAGAGATTTAGTTCCAAAATCTGAAGTTACCTCAACACAGCATAGTCGCTTTTCATGCGCGGTTGTATGTTCCCTGTGGAGACAAGCACCGCGCTGAACTCGTCTGGAGGATTTGCATTTCATGGCATTGAGCTCACAGATCTTCTACATGTTGCTTTTGACTTGAGAACCAGCTCCTTGACTGACACCCTGAAGTCAGTGAGGGAGGCCTGAAGGTCCTCTTCTACAGTGTAGAGCCTGAGAAAATCCATAGATGCTCCGAAGTTTTTTTTTTGCAACGGTTAGATTTAATGTGTTTGTCTTTGCAGAGACTTTGTAATGTAGCATTGATCATTGGCAATGAATGCAAGAAGGGCAGTAGAAGATATTCCAGCCCTCTGGAGCCTTGTACCCACCACTGTGATGGGTGTTTGCACCCAGCGTGGCAACATAGAGCAGTTAGATCTGTGGACTTACCAACAAGGTTTGAAAGGCTGAAGGCTGCTTGCAGTATTTAGGATAACGAATACAGGTTTAGGGCAGTGGCTTTGGCAGCAAAGCCTTCATTGACTAAGAGGGTGAAGATTCAAACCCTATGTTTGGCTTTGGTATTGCCCTCAGCATCATCACCCGAGAGAGATTTCTGTGCCAATTAGTGACTCAGTCAAAATCTGTGACTCAGTTGGCACCGTCTGGGCCCATTTTGCATCACCAGCCCCTCTTGTCATCACTTTCCTTGGCAAAGAGTCCTCAGTCCCCTCTAGTGCAGGCCTTGCACCACATCAATGGAGACATCTCCACAGCCACTGAGAGCTCACATCTAATTCCAGGTATTTCCTCTGCCAAAGTTCAGTGTAACAACAGTGGAAGAAAGGGAAAAGAGCCTTCAGTCTGATGAAGAAAGGGGAAGAAAAAGATGAAATGGTACCAATACAAAGTTTCCTGAGCTTTGGGCTGTAAAGGCTCTTCACAGTCTTCCTTGGTAGTGAGGGGGCCTTCAGGCACTACTGGGTTTTGTTCCTTCTACATCCTTAGTGTCAGCAGTTGTAGCCAGCTGTTCGTCACGCCGAGTTTATTCCTGAAATACTTTTGTCCTTTGGAACCAACCAAGAAGTGCTAATAGTTGGTTAATGCTGTTACAAACATGAACCCTCTTCAGCGCCTCTTTATCCTCAAATGAAGATGTATCTGCTTCCAGTCGCTTTCCTTCTTCTGACTGTCTCCCTCCCAGCGCATCAAGCCTCCAACCTGGGACAAAGTTTCTGAGTCTTGTTACAACAGGCTCCGTGGATGCCTCTTGACTTAGTGCAGCCACAGATGTGATACCTCTAGGACAGTTTCCAGACACCTCCAATCTGCGTTATAAGTTTGTTCTGACCCTTTTGGCACCTTGGGCAAAGTGCTCAAGTGTCCTTCAGTCCCTGTTCTGGTGACTTTGGATCTGATCCCAGCAGCAGAGCTGGTTTGTGAGGTTTTTTGTTTGCAACCTTTTTTTTCTGGCACCTCTCCAAAAATCTTTTCCTCCAGAAAGCTGAGATTCTGTGCCCTAGTCAGGTAGCAGGGATGCTGGTGTGAAGAGGTTTATGGACAGTGACATATCACAGAATGGTTTGGGTTGGAAGGGACCTCAAAGATCATCTAGTTCCAGCCCCTCTGCCATGGAAGTGAAGTTTTCCAGAGGGACAGTTCAGAAGGACAGTGCTGAGGGATGGGGACTCTACTCTCAGAGCTGCTCAGCAGAAAAGCTGGAAACATTGTGGTACCAACTAGATCATCTCTCCTCTTTTTGAATAGCCTACGGGGGAAAACCAAAGGGCTGGTTATCATTAGCCGCACAGCAGGCTTTATCCAAGAATATCTCCCTCTCTTCTTATTATTAATTTCATGAGAGTGGGACAAAATGTTTTTTGTCCCAGCACAAGTTTTGCAAATATTGCTCAGCTTTTCTTATTCCTGCAATTCTGGGAAATTAGAACATGCTAAGATCATACAGCCTGGCCCAATACAAAGGGCAGGAGCAAGGATAAACACACTTGCCAGAAGGATGCATTCTTTGTCTTATTTGGGATATTGGTGGTTACAAAACAGGGAAGACTTTGAGCTCGTGACACCTACGGTGGCTGCTTTTCAACAAACTTGAAACAAACAGCAAGGCGTCATGGGAAATGATGCTCTGTAAGTGCCATTTGATGTGGCAAATTCTTGCACCATACTATGGTTAACTGAGCCCTTCCTTTTGTGTAATGTTGGGCTTGCACATCAGGCTTTACCACAGGATCGCATGGGCAGATAAGAAAGAACTCCCCTAGATGCCTTCTTAGGAAATGAAATTCCTGAAACAGTAAAAGCTACTGGAGTCTCTTCAAACTCCCTCAATTCGTACAACCTACCAAATACTGGCTGGAAATCCCCTCAGAATAACTGACCCCAAGGACAGGCTTTCGCAAGATCCACATGTGTGCTCCGAGGGCTCCCGCGGCCCTTCAGTGCTGCCTAAACAAGAGGCAGGCGTGAGCTCCAGAGCCTCATTGCAACACCTGCCTGCAAGCTCAGGGTGACCCCAGCCAAAGAGCTGGACAAGAGTCCAGTGCCCTGCTCATCCCACCCTTTTCCGTGGCCTTTTCCAACACTTGGTCTTAAGCAGTTCAGCAAAGCTTAGTGTTGAGTCGCATCAACTCCCTCAAGATTAAAGGCAACATCACATTCCAGTCATAGGTAAATTAGACTCTGAATACATCTTTGAAGAATTTGTGGACATTTCCATTGTGGTTTTGACCAGCAATGGGTATGGCAGAGCCTTGTGTGAAGAGCACACTGTGCTATGCCATGTAGACTGCAGCAGGAGCATTAGAAGCAGGAAGGTGACTGGCTAATCCACAGCCTAGGTCAACCTTGTACCAATAATTGAACTGTGGCTGCACCTCAGGGCTTCTCCGTGGAGCTTCTGATCAGATTGGCCTCATCTTTTTCCTTCTCTTCCACTGGAAATCTTTTCATGAGGTTTCTTTGCAAAATATGGTCAACCTGCTCTGGAGGAGGGAGGCATACTGAGTGCCCTTTTCTAGGAGCTGGAAGAGTTGTAAGAAATACTCCTTGATTCCCAGTAAAGCGCTAATTTCCACCTAATCCTGAACACTAAAAAGAACAGATGAAATTCATCAAAGCTCTTCAATTCAGGAAGCTTGAGAACTTAATCCCCTGCCTCGAAGAGAGCATTGTGCAGCTCTTGACATCAAGGAATCCTGTATTCACACAGGTATCAGACAGACGTACAGCGAATATCTCCTTTTTTTGTCTAGGGATTTGCTGCTAAATGCCCAGTTCTTTAATTAAGCAGGCCCAGGGCTGGTTAGAAGATGGAGGGGTACCACTCTCCAGGACGGAATTGCTGTATCTTGGTAGTTGTCACCCAAAAGCCGAGTACCAGCAGGAAATCCTCTGTTCTCTCTGTTTATTCTGCCCGCTGTTCCAGATGTCAGGGATGTTAAGCAGCTGGGAGGAGTTGCATCTGTTCCCATGCTGGCCACTGACATTTATAAGTCTGCTATTGAATTCTGATATAGACAGGACTGCAGTAGTAAGGAACTATTTCTACATATACAGTTGCATACCCTAGGAACAGTAGGAGTTTGCTTGATTTAGCTTGACCCACAGTCATCTTTTCCAACAGTTTTTTTCAAGAAACATTTTTTCCCCAGGACTCATAGGACTCATGGTTTCTTTCATGGATGTTATCCATTATGTAAAAAAATCACTGTCTGGTCTGCAGGATGCTTGGAATGAAGACAGCCTATAAAATCTATGGAATAAACCATCAGAGATCCTGGAGAGTCCTTGTGGGAGACGATAGATTAAAGTACCGTTATACTCTCTGGTGCTAACGCAGACCCGTTTGGCTCTGGCTCTGGAACCCCACATGGTAGATTTCCAAGCTCAGGGTCTGCAGATTTGGAAGGATGGACTTTGCCCCTCGCTGCTCTGCAGTGCTGCATCCTCCAGGACCAGCTGCTCTGTGGATGCTCTCCAACAACCCTTCACCAGCCACTGTTTAACCAAACAAGGTGGAGCTCACCCTCTTCCATCTTCTGAAAAGTAGTGCTGTGTATAAGCTGGATTCCTCTTTGCTGATCGATTCAGATTACACCATCTCACGCGCAGACCCACACTTTGATCTCATCCAACACGGCTCTTTCAAGCGCCGTGGGGCTTCGCATTCATCGCCCTGGTTCCCTCCCATGTGCGTTGGGCGCGACCTCTCTTCAGTAGTGCTGTGAGCCGCCTTTTGCGTTTTTAAGTAGCGGCAAGTGAAATCGCCAGTAAGTTCAGGAGGTTGCACCTTTCACACAAAGATGGAAAGCGCAGGCTCTCTCAGGGGCAAGCTTACCCAGGTGCAACACTTGCAATTCCCATTCTATCTTTCAGACTTATTTTCTGATAGGAATTTAAGTCCAGTCATTGCCCCTCGGGGAATTATAGAGCAGCCACCTCCACCGTGCTCCATTTCCAGCATCCGTGAACACGATGCCTTTGCCTTTGCCTCTCACGTGGATGGCTGGACTTGGGCAAACTGTGCTTCGGTTGCTTCGTTGGTTGGCTGGTTGGTTTTTCCTAATGATCCCTTTGGTATTGCTGCCAGTGGAAATGCGCAGAAATCTTTCAGAAGAGGTGATGCCTACTTGTGCTATGTCCTGGGGGAGTTTGCTCTGTGCAGCCACCCTTCAAACCCTCGGCATTACTGGTGCCTTCACGTCGTGGGTTCATGGGGTTCAGGAGAAGGGGTCGGAAGGAGCAGGTGAATTTTCTTTATAGAGTCTCAGCTGAAAATGTTGATGTGAGCAGAGACACAAATACTGGCCCAGCAGCTCTGCCTTTGCCCAATCCCTGTGAACTTAATGCGAGGAGGAGAAAGCCAACCCCAAAGTGTGATTACTCAGAAAATAGCAGTTTCTGTAAGTTGTTTATATTTGGGGGTAGAAGAATACCTTTATGCCACAGAGGACTTGCCTGCAGCCTCGGTAGATGTGGTGGAAAGACTGGGAAAAGAGAGGCAAGTTCTGAACAGAAGGAACAAATAAATAGTGTGCCAGTGCTGTGATTTTCAGAGCAATGATCTTGATGTAGCTGGGAGAGCTGAAGCTTACAAGTTAGGCAGCTTTCAGTAGCAGGAGGGATGCCTTTTCTTAAGCTAATTAGTAGTGTTAGGAAAAAAAGATAAAAATAATACAAAGGGTTCACGAGCTTGATAACTTGTCCTTTTCCCCCCAAATTAATCTGTTGATCCAGAAAAAAAAAACATTTAAGATTTCCCCCAAGAAATCACGACTTGTGATTGTTTTGGTAGTCTTCCTTTATTTAGTTTGTTGGCCTGTTGGGGGATTTCAAAGGGATGAGGAACGTATGTCAGGGGATTTGGGTATGTGTGTGTGTTTAGCTTTGATAGCTGGAACAGACTGAGGAGGGGATTAACTAAATGGAAAGGTGATGGAAAAGAGGAAGGTCTTGGAAAAGATTGAAGGAGAAAGGATGCAGAGGTAGATCTGTAGGCAACAGCTTAAAGCACAATCTGTGTCTATTGGCCCTTGTTTGAACTTCTTTGGCACTGGTTCCTGATGTTTTAAGTCCCTGTCTGCCTCCTCCCTATTCTGTCTTCCTCCTTTCCCCAAGGCAGGTTGTCATCCCTTCAGTACAGACTCTTCTCTGCCCAGCTTGGGGGGAAACTCAAAAAGTAGATGTCTCTGTTTATCTTCTCTTAACTGTAGTGAGAAGAATTACTTGTCCCTCAAACACCTCAGGATCAGGACAGTGTGGAGCTGTCCCATTACTTCTGCAGCTGCCCACCACTAAGATGTGCTTCTGCAGAGTGGTTGCTGAGGGCAGGTTCAAAGCACACGTGATGTCTGCTCCGTTAGCTATATGTCAACACACCCACTGAAATTGTCCTGTAGTCCTGAAACTTCCTCTGTTTGCGTGTTTGAGAAGGATGAAGGGTGTGAGTGACCAGAGGGGCTAGAGAGTCGCTGGTAATAATTTCCTTAGAGCTCACACAGAGCTTTTAGGGTTACTGAGATACACTGGAACCACTTCAATGTTTGTAACGTGTTCGTAAAAGCTGTGTTGTAAAAAAGCGCGATGCCGATAGCCGTGGACGTTTGTCATCCGTTAGAGCCAGATTCACTGAGAAGCAAGGTGGATGTAGCCCCAGCCCACAACACGGTAGAGTGTTTAGGCCAGGAATACAAACCACTGCTGTCAAAAGCAATTCTGGGCTTCCCTGATTGCAGCCCTGGCTGAAGCGGAGTTACGGGACCCACGGAGAGCAGAGGAAGATTAGGAGCACGTGCGCTGCTGGGGTCAATGAAATCCTGTCCTTCCGTTTTGTTCCAAGTAGATTTGAGTTTTGGAGTTTCTCGGGGTAACTCAGCTAAAACTACCTAGTTTGCACATAATTTCAGCACTCCAAATTAGCATAAATTTGCAAGGAAGTGGTTTTAGGTTAATTAAGAATGGATGGGTGGCTACACCATCAGAATGCTTGTTCTCAGCTTCCGAAAGGATCCGAGTGAGCTGCACTGAGGAGACTTCTTGGCGTACTTAAAGCTTTGGGATATGAAACTCTAATAAACCTCCAAAAAGCCAGGAAATTTGGAGTGAAGGCTGAAACTCCATACCTAGTGCACCCTACTGGGTCTTTGTATTTCAGAACACGTTACGTTTGTTCACTGAAATATCTCCAGTATGGAGCTCTTTAGGGTGGAGTTTCACCTTTAACTCTAAATTTCCTGGCATGTGCGAGTTTGAAGTACACGCTTAACTTTTCCCCAGTGCTGTCTTTCATTTTTAATTTCCTTTTTCTTTTAAAGGAGGGACCCTGCTAGAGGAAGCCCTGCTAAAAAGGGACCCCACTGAAACCAAGATTAGAGTTTTTGGCCTAATTTGATCTTCCTGAAATTCTTCAGGAGAGTGAGGTTCAACATTTCTTTTTTTTTCTACCGTTGTGTTAAAGACTCTTGTGGCCAATCCAGCCTCAGTGAAAAAGATCTATAAAATCTGTACCCTCCAGACTAGTTATTTTAGAAGGTGCCCAGATGTTTGAGTAGTATAGAACAAACCCTGCAAACTTAGAACATCCCACATAAATTCTAGTTAAAGATCTGGTCATGGCCGTTGATACGTGTGAGCTGTTTGTTGTAAAATGTGTTATTTCCATTAATTCAATAATTGCAGAAGTGGCCCGTGTTTGCTGTTGACACTTGTTGGGTTTCGTCAGAGATGGTAAAATAGTGGAAACAGCAGTGGCTTGGAATGACAGCAGTGGCAATTACCTGCAGTGCTTTTAAAAATAATTTTGGCCCTAGACGTTGAAAAGATGTGTCATCGCTGATTTGTGCGAGGGCAGCTTCAGCAGGGTTGAATTACAAGGCTTTGGAGAATAAAATTCCTTCTGCTGCCTCAAAATGCAACTTTTGAGCTCTAGTACCAGTAGCTAACATGGAATAAATTCGCTTCTCATGCTGTCTCCTTCTCGTGTCAATAAATGGAGGACTTCAGCGAGAAGCTGCCATAGTTAGTTTCCCCAGCAAAAGACTCTGTTGGTTTTTCAAATCATTCCCATCAGCTTTGCAAGGTGGTGTGTGTGTAGGGAAATCGGAAACGTTCTGAGGTTGTGTGGCACTGGCTGTGGCAGCGCCTCAGACCGGCTGCCCTCGAGGTGCCGAGAGCCCGAGCCTGGCTTCCTGAGGGCTCGAGGCTCACGTTCCATTGCCCTACCAACCCTCGCGATGCCTGCGACATTGCATACTTTGTATGGAAGTCCTTGAAAGTCGACAATTCTTGAGGATTTTCAAGAATTTTAGTTTCTGCCAGTGACAATAGGAAGTGAAATGCGGGGAGGATTCCTGCTGCCTGGAGCCAGGTGCTTTGTCCCGACCAGCCCCTCTGTGATGGACTGGTACCCTGAGCGCCGAGAGAACGAGGAGCTCCCTGTGCCCCGTGTTAAGCTGAATATGTCTCATTCTGATTCACGTAAAAACACTTTGTCCCTTTACCAGGAGACAATATTCTTCTCCTTTCGCCCTTTCCAGTAGGGCCCCGTCAACATCCTTGTGTTGTATTTCCAGCCTTGACTTTGTAATACAGATCACAGCTGGTTGGTTTGAATTTCCCCTGAGTTACCCAGGATGCTGCTGAAAGCACAGGAAGAGCAGAAATGCTTTAATCAGTTAAATCAATCAAACAACAACAAAAAAAAATAGACTAGACCTTAAAATTTACCCCGCGACCTTTGATACTCTCTGCGATGACGTCTTTGTCCTCCTTCTTCCAGTGCAAGATTTTATTGGGACTTGGCAGAAGGGTGGAGCGAGGAAGACACGGGAGGGGGGTTTGCTGAGTTAAAAAAGGAAAAAAGAAAATGTCAGTGAGAAAATGGAAATACCCTGATGTTTCTCCAGCCTAGTGCCGGAGTCGGCCTCTCTCCCCCTCTCTCGCAGGGAAGGGGCTCCTTTTCCGTTCGCTTGACTGTGGCCTTATTTAATCGGTTTGCTCTGACACGGAGCCAAGAAAGGGCTTTGCTGTGTGATGCCGGGTCCTGCGTGCGTCCAGGCCTCCACAGCTGCTCCCTAGCAAGGCTTGGCTTTTGACTACCGAGGTATTTTTTTATAGCCACAGAGGGCAACTATTAATAGATGAGATTTACCAAAACACGGAGCTACACAGCGTGGTGTAGAGGGGAAGAGGGAAACCTGTGTGATTTATGCCAGGAAAATTCCATGTCGAAATTATACTGAAATTCACAGTAAAAATGAATATGCCAAGAAGGGGATTTAATCTCTCACTTGGGCCATGCTGGCTTTTCTCCTCCATTAGAGATCTGCCCCATCACATGAAGAATGTTGTTGAATTATTCCTTCAGCATTAAACAGCACAAATTATTCAAAGGATAAAGATAAGACACATAGACACAAAATACCAGCTCTTCTGAGATGTGATTAGACTGTGAAAGAAATACCAAGAGGAAGCAGAGACATTCCTGACCCTGCAGACATTTCAGTTTGATCAGATGTGGGATTAGGGGTAAAATGTGAAGAATTCCACAGTGTGGTAGGAGCGAGCTGATCAGGAGTTTGCCTGGAGTTTATTGATTCATTTCTAATTTCCGCGATAGGATGTAATGAGACTTGTGCCCTTGTCAGACTCGCAGATGATTTTCCTACATCAAAGACGACAGGTTTGGGAGCATTGAGCAGAAAGGAGTGAGGGTGTCAGTTTAAGCTTCTTTTGCAGTCAGAGCTCAGACATTGATTAAATAACTTAAAATCCAGATGATATCAATTAATAGGCCCATCACTGTAATCATCTACATGTTTTTGGTGCACCTTCCAAAGGCCCAAAAGGGAGTTTTATGTGCCCAAGGTGAGACCTGCTGAACTGTCAGTAGCATGTGGGTATCAGAATCTCCTTTACACTTTCAAAAGTTTTGCCTTGTTTTGTGTTCCCTTGATTCATTTATTTGTTTCAATTAAAAAAGAGACAGGGAGAGATTAACTGGTGAAAAAATTGAAGTAAATAAAGAAATATGATACGCTCATTTAAAGAACATGGGTAGATGTCAGAAAGGCCAGAATTCAGTTTGCTTCACGTGAGCATCAGTGAGTATGGAAATGTTTCCAAACTGCTTAGGTTTGCAGAATGGGCTGAGAACAATTACAAACCAGCGTTTTTCTGTGATCTCCTGATTTCCAGGAGCTTGATGATGCTCTATCCCTGTCTTCAAGTGCAAATGGAGACAAACATAGGCATGCCTGAGAAATATTAAGGATTACATAAACTCAGATTATTCAGAGTACCTGAATATGTTTGGGCTTGGCATTCCTGGTTAAGGGGTTTTATTTCGCCTTCACTTTTGCTTGTTTTCTGTTAAGGACTAAACCGCGAGTTGCTGATTCCTCCCCAAATGCGTAGTCTCAGCGTTACTGCACTGAGTGCTGAGGATAAGCGCTGGCTCTTTGTAGTTGTTGCTCCGTTGGTTCCTTAGGGGAACACTGGTACCATCTGCTCGCAGCAGCTATAGACACACAGCACAGGCATGATTTAGAGAATTACCTCTTAAAGTCTTGATAATTGCTGGAGAACAGGTAGGTGCTTCCACTAGGAATCAGAGCTGAAAATAGGTATGAGAGCGCCATGCACGGTTTACATCAGGCTTCCCCATCACACTGCATTCCTTAGCAGGCATTCAATCTTTTCTATTTTTACATATATAACATTGTTCCAAACGTATGTTATGCTTTCTGTCTGGACTAAGTTACATATCCCAAGCTCTTTGAAGTCTGCAGAAAGATTGAACTCCCAAAGACTTTGGTCTTTGGCTTGGATCTCTACATCCAGAGCACGAGCGAGGTCGAGAGCCTTCCTGAGACAAAGGGCAACAGCTCAGAGGGAAGCTCCTCCAGAGCAGCACTGCACGAGAGTAAGGAGAAGAAATGTTTTGGGTAAGGACTGATGGCAACAGTTCACAGCGTTATGAAAATTACTTCCCGTTCGCCTCCAGCCTTTTTACCACGACTGTGTCAGTGCCAAAAACCAGAACTCACTAATTCCTCCAGAATTGATCGGTCATGATAAACTTCCAAACACAGGGTAAAATGCTTCCGTCAGACACATCAGAGCGTTTCTCCCAGTTTGCCTGAAGAAATCCATGCTGTCTGAGTCGTCCCTGCACCCTGTTGGATTCAGAAGACCAGGAGTTCCTGGCTTCCTCCTCATGCGCACAGAATTCTTCTAATAGTTTTACTTCTGGAGATAGATTTATTCATGTGTTTTTGCTTCAAAATATCTTATTTTGCCTTTGAAATGCAGGCTCAAACCTTTAGCTATCCTCATCTTGATCGGACACAAAGTTCTTTTGTTATCCATCTGGGAACAATACCCGAAGCGTTTCCAGTTTTTGATCTAGCAAACCGTCAGGAGGAGATAGGCCCAGAGGTGGTTCTGGGATGCCTTCTCTTCCACCACCACTGAATGAGGCCGGGTGTCAGCTTTTACAAAGTTCTTGAGATGGATTTGAGCTGGCAGCAGAGGATTTGGGGCAGTGAGGAAATTCCGAACACCCCCGCTCTGTCTTTGACGGGGAGCTGCGAGACATTTCACGCTAACGTACGTTTTATAAATGCACGTTTGTATAATTCAGGGTCCATGAGTTGGAAAAACAGTGGGCAAAAATGACAACCCGCAACTTCTACTGGATCCTTTGCAAAGCTAGCTGTGTAGTCATCAGGGTCCTCGGTTCTGTGGTAGTTTAGTGACACGTTACTAATCAATTACTGCAGCAAACCAGAGCAAAAGTCGGGTTTGGCTGAGATAGGCCCACAGAGTGACTGAGGGTGCAGATGTTAGGGGGAAATTCAACTGCATGGCCTGTCTGTAGCGGTCGTGCTCATGGCAAAAGGCGGTCGAGAAATTTGCCATGAAGGAAAATTAGAGTTTTCCCCATCTCGTGTTAGCGTTCGACAATGGAGAACAGATCTTTGTGTTCTCGTAGCCCTTTGAGCCCGTAGAGGTCTGTCTTTGATTCACGGGGATCCACAGGCTCGTGGTGCCAAAACAGGCAATTTCTGCGCTCGTGTCTGAAGGCCAAATATATGGGTATGATTTCCTATAGTTTACTGTTACATGCTGGATCAGTAGTGTACGTTTCATGAGCTGCCAGCCCAATTTTGTAGGGTCTGGGGAAATGTGTCCTCCAGGGAATGCTTACAATCAGCCTTATGTTTTGGACTGATAGTGCCTGTTTTCTGGTACACATGTTAGCAGATCCATATGTGAGGCAACTGAAACATCCTTCCATCCGACTAATAACCTTGGCATTAGATGTGTCTGCTGCCCAATATTTACTTAAGGGGTAGAGGACCTTTTCTGCTTGATACATCCTTTGGTTCGAGAAACATCCCCTCTCAGAAGCACACATGTACGATGGTCTTCGCTTTGCCTCCTATCTATGCAGATTGCAGTTTCTGCATAGGTTTAAAAAACAGAAGATCCGAAAGTTCTTGGGTGTTTGGAAAAGGCACATTTACATCTTTCCTCCTGCTGCTTGTCTCTGGCTCAACAGGGAGAATTGAGGAGCAGGATTTTGGTGTCAGGGAGTTAATTAAGTTAGCAGTAGCTGTTGCAGCCATTGCCGCTGCGTTCCATCTCCCAACAGCAGTCGCTTGGCAAAGTCATAATCTACTCGGGCTGCTCCTGCTCTTTCTTTTCCTTTCTTTCTGTCTTCCTAGTGAACTGGAATAGAAGTGGAAAAATAAATAAATAGTTAGATTTAGAAAATACACTGTCCACATATTGTTGTTCTGCAGTTCTGAACTGTTGTCATTGCAGGTGTGTTGGTGTTTCTTCCAGATCACCTGGCAATTTACTGTGAATTCTGGGAACTTCAAAGCTAAATGTTCTTATGTGAAATTTCTGTTTCAGCCACTGACATTTTCTGTTTCCTTGTAATCTCTTCACTGCTGGGAAAGAACAAGAGAAACCAGCTTTTGTAGACCTCATAATATTTAGTGGTTCTTTGAATCTGACTGTTCCGTTTTCTTGTTTTATTTTTTATTAAAAAATGTGTTCAAGACTTCACTGTTGAAGATAAAGACTTACTGGTATGATTCATCAATACTCCCTGAAAAAAAAAAACAAACAGAAAACAAAAAAGAGCGAAATGTTAGTCCTTTGTTGTAACGGGAGAAAAAAAATCTCATGAACTTTGAGAATGGGAAGATTTTAGTGCCAGGGCACAAGCTTTACTTGGTTTCCCTGAACTGAAGTCTCTATCACCAGACTGTGGTCTTAGTGATCTCGCTTTGGTGTCTCCTACCCTTTCCTGCATGAGATGAAACCAGAGGACATTTCAACCAGTCTCATTTGAATCAGGTTTTCATTTCTTTCTCAGAAAAGAGGAAAACTAGGATGATGGTAACCATAAGCCATTGATGATCAGCCCGCTGTAGCAGGACCAACTTTATGCGCAGTCCTGCCAGGAGATTAAGAACTGAGATTGGAAGCCTATGAGTTGTAAAAACAAAAACAGAAAAGAAGCGGCATCTCCAAAGCAAAAGCGGTATTTTGCAAGATGCATATTTGGACTGGTTATTTTGGCCCATCAACCCCAGAAGTATCTGTAATAAACATGCTAGGTCCTTTGTGGTTATATATGATTTTATTTCATTTTTTGCTGATGTCGGCCTGATTCCAAGTCACTCTTCATTCCAATAGCAATGTACATTTCACTTTGTGGCATGGGGTTTATGTGCAGGGAGGATTAGTGTCAAAAAGTGAGATGAAACGAGCAAAGAATTTGATCTTGTTCTTTTTTTACCCTGCATTTTTTACTGCCTGTTGATTAGGGAAGATGCTGAAGGACCAGCCCCTTAAAGTCCCAGCTGCACACACTGGCCGGGACGGTGTCATGTGTCACCTTTCTGCCGGAGCTGTGAGTAATGGCAATGTAACTGTGAGCACCCTAAGGCCACAGTGCTCCTTAGCCTGTGTTTGGCTTCCTCAAAATCCCAAATATTCCCATGGGAGGTGACCAACACACTGGAGCCCACCCAGGCAGGGTCCTGACCCATCCTGCCTGCCTGCAGTTGCCTCCTGCCAGAGGGCACAGGTAGATGGAGCCCAGGACCGATCAATATCCGTGCAGTAGGATAACCCCATGCTTTCCATGGACTCTACAGAGGTGACACAAAGCGTTTCCCAGTGCTCCAAAAGCTCCCAAACCTGGATCACTCCAGCCGTGACTCCCAAGGGTCACGCCAGCCAGGCACTTGTTTGGACGGGCTGCAGATGTGACCTCAAGCTTGACCCACAACCCCTGGGATGGAGATGAGAAGACAAGGCTGGAGTTGAATACCAGTAGTGGTAGTTGTTAGACAGCATTAATAGAGAGACTTGCTATGAGCTACTGCTATAATTAAAGAAAATTCTGTGTCAAAGCCTCAAGTTTCCTCTTGATCTCTAACTTCCAGTCTGATTAACGGAGGCTCTACCTCTTGGCCTGATTCAAGGGTGTGATGACAGGCTGCATTCCTGCTCTCTGGTGCTTTTCATAAAAAAAATCAGGTTTGTTCTGGTGACTGAACCCAAAATGTCCTTTACTTGAACTGTTGTGCAGTGTGCTATGCGCATTATCTGTTGGTTGTTCTTGGAAGCTTTGGGATGAGCGGTGGTATGTAAATGCCAAATATTATTAGAACGGTGGCTGCTTGCTCATTGAAAGCAGAGCCCTGGTTTCACAAGGAAATCTGTTTATGAAGTAAATGTACTAGATTGTCTTCCGAAGCAGTGAAGCCAAGGGCTTCAGGAAGGACCAGCTTATTGTAGGGAGCTCTGGCTTCCCGTCTGCTGATCACCAGACCTTCAGGACCTTTTGGAGTTGTAATATATGAGCAAAAGATTGTAAAATAAGAGTGAAGGCTTGTAAAATATGATTAGTGGCTACCAGCAGAAAACTTGAAGGATCGGTAACACAAGACACCGCTTACTTAAAAGAAAGATGATCCATATTATCACAGAACGTAGGCTCAAGAGATCGAGTTTCTAATCCTACCTGTCACACCGAATGATTTTGTTACTTTGAACAGATATTTCTTTTCTCTACCTCAATTTTCAGTGTTTGGAAGACAAGGGAAATTCTTCCGTTTGCCTATTTCATGACTTCTTCAATCACGGTAACATTTCTTGAGAGGAGGCCCAGCACAAGGGTTTTTGTCCCACTGTCCTATCACTGAGGCCCTTGGATGGGGTTTGGAGTGGTGCAGAGGGCTTGTGTCAGGGCTTTGACCAGAGTGGAATTTCTCTCTTCGTGTTTAGGAAGCATTTTGAGGCCCAGAGGGGAAGCACTGTGGAAGTGCCAAGCAGTATAACCGATGGTTAAAATACCCCCTCAAAATATAAATATACCTTCCTATACTGATTTAATTTCTTGAGTATACGTGAATGAGGCCTGCTGCAGCCAAAGGGGTTTTTGGAAAAGCGGCGAAGGAAATCTGTTTTAACAGAATGGGTTCCTGAAAATATCCTTACGCCGCTTCTTTCTTTATCATTTGACTTTTCTCCTTGTTCCAATGGTTCAGCCTGTAGAGTCTGGAAAAACATCAGGGTAACCAGGGCAGAGGGAATATCAGATGGAGATGAGGGATGGATAAGAGACAAATTACAGTACATTTCTCATGGGTCATTTGGCTCTAGTCTTGAAAAGGAGAGAGAAAAATATCCCAAAGTAGTAAAAGAAAGAAAAAGAGACAATCAAAACAAATAAACCTGCCAGTGTTGCTGATTTCAAAGGTCTGTGAAATGTGTATATATGCTTCATAACACTTTGCTGTTTTAAAGAGATGCGTCTTGAAATGTTCCATGCTTTAATCCTACTCACTGTCTCAGAAGTTAATTGTACAGTAAGATCACAATTCTCTTTGCCAAGGCTTTCCCTTTGGTTTCTTTTTTTCTCTCTGCAAGCTGGCCAGCCAGCCTATCTTTTCCTAGTTCTGTGTAGTTAGTTAACTTAATTATTTTTTATGGTCGTGCGAGGAAACGGGGCTTTTCAGTTCTTGCTGCACGAGTGAACTCAAATGTTGCTCCACTCTTGGACGTAGACCTTGCAAAGGAAGAAGGCTCAGTGATCACTTATTTATGGCCTGTAGCACTGCAACTCTTTATAAACCTACATAAAGGTTATATATAAAGGTATGTACAAGGGTGTGCAGTGATAGGACAAGGGCTAATGGCTTTAAACTGAAGCAGGGGAGATTTAGAATAGATGGAAGGAGGAAGTTCTTCACCAGAAGAGAAGTGGTGAGACACTGGCACAGGTTTCCCAAGGAAGTTGTGGATGCTTCATCCCTGGGAGTGTTCAAGGTCAGGTTGGACAGGGCTTGGAGCAACCTGGTCTTGTGGAAGATGTCCCTGCTCAGTGCAGGACCATTGGAACTAGACGATCTTTAAGGTCCCTTCCAACCCAAACGATTCTATGAGTCTGTGATAAAGGTGGAGTCTCTGGTATAAGAAGTGGACAGTAAAGCCTAGGAGGGTAAAGGGAGAGAGGGAACAAATAATTTTCTGTACTTTAACAGCCCCCCCAAATTTTTGCCAAGAGCTCAGACAGAACATGTTTGACATTTGAAAATTTTGACATCATCTTTTTCCCTATTCTTCTTCCCGGAGCTTCTACTCTTTTTTATCCTGGCCAGAACCAGCAGCAAATGTGCCGGGGGGAAAAAAAAAAAAAAAATCTGTTTTCACTGTATTTCTGAATCTCAGCCCAGGTTTGTGAAGGATTTGGCAAGGATTTACAAACCTTTGAGAGAATCTGCATGGAGATCTGAGGAAACCCGCCTCCCTCCTTAAAAAAGCAAGTTGTGTTGGCCAGAAATTGGGCAAAAATTGGTTGTTTCATCTGAGGTTTCCTTTGAGATTTTGGATTTGAACCTGAAGCTGCACTTTGAGAATCAAATTTTACTCTGACTAACTCTAGATTTACACTGGAGCAAATACATCACAGTCAGTGCTGATATCTGTGTGCAGCCCATTGAGAACAGAAGTTGGCTCAAAGTACAAGCTCACATGAACCAAACCAAAAGAGAACTCAGAGCTGCGTTTGGAGTAGTCCAGCCATCAGGTTTATTCCAACCTGTTGCTGTGGTTCAGCCCACAGATACCGTAATTACAACATCCAGAAGATATCTATAAGCAACTGCATGAAATAAAACCCTATCATTTCTTTCATGAGAAAGTCAGAAAGGGCTGAGCTGGGATGCGCCGTTAGGATTCTTTTTAGAACTTAGGAGCAAATAATTTCCTTTATGTACGGGGTGGGTTTTTTTCCTTGCAGTCCTATAGATTTATAGTGCAAAAGGTTACAGCAGGAGCGTGCTTATTTCTAGGACTGTCCTGCCGCAAAGCCGGGATTTCAAAGCAAATGGAATGAAACTGGTAACTTGTAAAAATTCCCTACTTTAGACAGGGAGCTGCTTTGGGTCCATGTTGCAGGATAAAGAAAACCCAGACCCAAAGAATTCCCATATTTTGCACAGTAAACTTCTTTCTATAATTTTAAGTGATTTTTTTCATAGGGTGAGTAAAGCCCAAGTTACTGGCATAACAGCAGAGTTAGTTCAGTTTGGAAAGAAGGGCACCCAAGGATCAGCAAACACCCAGACTTTTGTACCTGTGTGTCTTTTATTCCATAATCTGTGTTTTTTAGGATGGGTCTTAACTTTAGGACCTGCCACCAATGTAAAAAAACCTCGTCCAGCTTTCCCCAGCTAAGCTGAACGCAGTAGCAGTGTCACAGAGCGATAGAGTTCAGCACAGGCGACCAAACCTACTCGGGAAGCTGGGGTTAGAGTTGAACAATTATCCTCAGTGTCTTTTCTTGGATCCTTATCATGATTATTTTTTTTTTTTGGCCAAAACATTCCTCCTCTCTTGTAACGGGAGATCAGGTTTGGGGGCTGTAGAGGACATTTCACTGCAGCAGATAAACCAGAATTCTTTCAAAGCTGCCAAGCCTGCATGTGCTGACAGTGCTTGCGATTTATGCTTGTGGACATGACCTAGTGACAGCCTGGTTTGGATGTGGTCAGAATTACAGTTACACGTTTGGATTTCAGTGTGAACACAGGCGGGGATCTGGATCTACACCGGGACCTGAAGCCTTTCACTTGTAATATTCTGGCTCCGCTCTATTTCAGGCTCTTTCCCAATCACTGAAAGATTTATACCTTTATCAATAAATTATCATGACTTTTACTACACTTACACCAGTGTCTTAAATTAACACGAAACTAAATGTAGATGAGGCACGCTTCCTGCTTCACATGATTTATGGCAATCCATCTGAAATGAGGAGCAAAGTTAAATTTGCCAGCAAAGGCAGATCTTTAACATCAGGTCAGACAAAGATTTTATTGCGAGTCCACTGCTAAAGAGGGTTTGTAGGTTGTCTTTTTTTGTTCAGGTTTTTGACAGACCTGTAGCACTTTAGGCAAAGAAAAGAAAAAAAAAAAAAAGAAGAAAAAAATGTTAGAAATGTTTGTAGGTCTGAAATCTCTACTGTGCACTTTATGTCAGGTTGGAGGTGATAGACAGGACAAGTGTAGCAGTTACATGGCATTGATAAGCTCTCAGCTTGAGAACTGTGTCCTCTTTTGATGACCTGCCTTTGAGAAAGATGTGGAGAGTGCAGATGAGAGCATCAGAAATGACCAGAGGTCTTAAAAAATATAACCAGTGGGGAGAGGCTGAAGAAATAAGATGGTTCAACCTAAAAATGAGATGGTTTACAGGAGATACAGTAAGCTTTCAAATAAGTGGCATGTTTGGTAAAGCAGAAGGGAATCATCTAATCGCCCTGTCTGTGGGGAATGGCACAGGTAGACACATCTGTCGCAGCGGAAAAGATTCAGATGGACCTTCGGAAAAACTTCCTGACCGTAAAGGTATTGAAACATGGGCCCCAGATTGCTGGGGCAGCGGCAGAGTCCTTGTCATGTGTGGTCTTCAGTACGAGCTAGATAAAAGTTTGCTTGGTGTGCCATGCAGAGGTGCTTTGGGGTGAGGGCTAGCAGCCATGGTCTCTGGGCATCCTTTCCAGACTGGTTTTCCTGTGACTCTGTGACAGAAAGTAAAAGGCCAGCTTATACCCTGGCATCAACACTGCGTCTCCAAAAGGAGAGCCCCGTGTCTAACCCCCCAAGACTGAGAAATCACAGGGGGAAAAACTAAATTATAATTGTGTGCCTCTGCCAAATGGCCCCATTGCCAGGTCAGCTTTCAGTGCTATTGAAGTCACAAGTCTTGCCATTATCTTCAGGAAGAACATCACTTATCTGAGAACCGTCCTTGCTGTTCACTGCAGATATTGAAAGTCTCTAGGTGGACACTGCACCCGAAAACCTTGTGCCCCCCCCATGTTGCTTGAACAAACAGGACAGTTGGTGAGTGCCTGTCCACAAACCCACTGCTGTGGTCTTTGCTGCTCTAATGAGTTAGTGTTAATCCTGGGGCCGAGGTCGGAGCTGGAGGGACAAAGGGAACACCACTGAGACCGATCAGCACGTTGGGAAGCACACCTGGATCTGTCACAGGCTGCCGGTGGGTGTTGCCAGGGCTGTCTGGAAAAGCTTTCTGTCTGTCTGCTAAACTGTATTCCATGGCTTAAGCACCAAATGTCAGCAGAAACAAGGAGTCTTGGGAAGGAGAATGATGTCCTGGGTCTCTATGATTCCAGCAGATATCCTCTGTCCTGCCATGTGCTGAACCTGCTGGCTAAAGGATAGGACATTGTATGTCCAGAGATAAAGTGGAGACTTTCTGAGGCTTGACTTCTCAATTCAAAAGATGCAGACAGTTTTGTTTTGTTTTAGTGATGAAATGCAGTGCCTTTTATTCCTAACATTCGTCAGGCGGTTGGAGCCCATCCTCCGTGGTGAGCAGATAGCAAAGTTCCTACTCCGTGCTTGGGTGGGGTCTTGCAAATAATCCCTTCAGTACCCTGTTTGTTTTCTTGCTGTAAAGTGACACTTGTCTTTGAAGGAAAGAAAGGAAAACAAAGTCAAATAGAGAATAACTTGGAGCAAACAGTAGAAAACATTTCCTAACAATAAGGGCTAGAAGGCTCTGTCTTCCTTGCGAAAACAACCACGAGTGCAAGAGGCTGCACCTCAGCCCCGTTAGGGAAACGCAGGAAAGACACTCTCTGACCTGGAAGAAGATGGAGAGGAAGAGTTTCCAGCCCAGTTACAAAACTGCTGGACTCAAGCTGCCAAGGCCAGATTTAATACAATTAGACCCAGTACCGGCCGAGTTTAGAAGCCATGGTCAAAGGTGTTTGCAACTAAGCAGCAGCGACTGGTGGCTGGATTTGGCTTTGGAGCTGAGGGCCAGCAGAAGGGAGCTCCTCGCCCTGGGCTGCCGGCTGGGGCTTCACCTCCCTGCCCGGGGACTGGTCCTGCTGCGGGGAAGCCACAGCCCAGATGGGCAGGAGATGGGCTTGACAGATGAGGGATAATGGCTGGTGGGACTGATGGGGCAGGCTGTGTGGCAGGTAGGGCAGTGGCGAGACGCTGCTGGATGAGCTGAAGGCTCCATTAGACTGGAACTGGAGCGCTGTCCGGAATGCGTATTACTGAGTGAGGTCTGGGGCTTACTGGATAAGGGCGAGCTGCTGTACAGTGCAGCTTCAGAGGGCTATTTACACTGCGGCGGAGGAAAAAAGCAAACCAACGCCATGCATTGGACAAATGAGTCGATGAAAAGATCCGGGTGGGAATGTGCGCATTGCCTGATATGATTTGGGGTCCCAAATGGCCTTAAACAGCCCATAGAATTTCTATGTCTAAAACAGATTCCAGCAAAGGAGACCTTTTATGATGCACTAATAGGCTCATTAGGCTTTCTTGAGCAAGGCACGCTTACAGCATTGTATGTTTTTTCCATTACAGGAATTACATGTGTTTTGTTGTGCTTTGGGTTTTGTTTTGTTTTCCACATAGACTTGCCCTGACAGTTCCCCCATTCAGGTTTATATTGGAGGTACCATCTCGAGCCAATGAATTTTATGAAATATGTTGCTGGCACTCACGGAGAGATGCATAAAGGAAATATTCTAATGACAGTTGGAAGGGCTTTGATCCCTTTCCAAGACTGCACTCATGTCTTTGAAATGCGAGTTTGGCAGTGCTGGAAAGGCTGGGCTCTTTGGCTCGCTCTGGCACGAGCCCATGTGACAGACATTATGTCCTCTATCAGGGGACCCACATAACCTTGAGAAGTGTAAGCGCTGCGCGCAGATTGCGTTGGGTCAGATAGTCTGGGCTGATAACAAAGCAGCCGCGGCAGCAGGGGGGAGTCAGCCCAGTCCAACGCAATAGCTGAAAACTATTTTGACCTGGTAACTGTTGGGTCTGCTGCCTGCGGCTACGTCGTTGGACATGAACTGCAAAAGTAGTTAATTTATGCCTCCTTGAGAGTAGGAATGTGGTGATGATGGATAGGGATGGGAGGTTATTAGAAACATGGGGAGGAAGGAGCGGATGGAATTCCAGCTCGTGTTTTTATCTCGTACTCACACACGCTGGTTTCTTTGCATAAATACTCTTGGCTGTCTTGCGTGTGTGCACAGCCCAAGCCCGTGCTTACACACTCACACCTCTGTTCATGCAGGCACATGCTCACACGTTACAAGGGATGTGCCTGAGCCAAGTGCTCCAGCATGTTCCTGTGCTGGGGGTTGCTGACGGCTCTTACAAGGGGAGTTGCTGTTACTTCCTCCCAAGCACGACCTGTTTACACCAACTCCGGTGCAGACCCTTTGCTAAAAATCCTCTTTGCGTTCTCTCCTTACGCTGTTTGATCCTTGAGGTCTCTTCCGACATGGTGCTCCAAGACTCTGCTCGTTGGTTAGCAGAGTCGTGGTGGGAGAAATACTATAAAGCCGAGTCCAATCGACTTATATGGTGGATTTACGTAAGACGTGATTTCGGTCTCGGTGATGCACTGATAGCACTGGCCAATTAGTTAAACGCCGTCTGCTCTGGATGTTGTCTGCAGCAATAATCCATGTACAAAACAACCCTCAGTGCTGAAGCTGAAGGCGATGAAGCTCGGGTGCTGAAGCTTGTAGCCTGTATGCGAGTGAGGGAGCGACCGTGGCCGTGCACTGGGGATATAAATGGGCATTGGAGTGTGTAAGTAATAGGCAGAGAGACAGCTGAGAATAGAGAAATATTAGTTTAGATTATTTGAAATCGTAAGAGAAGAAAGAGGATAAAAACAGTAATCTCAGGAGGGGAGTTTGGTTATAGTTGCTCCTACAGGGATTTGCACGGGCCATAAAGAGTCTGCATCCAGAGTCAGCAGCCGCAGCGTGATACAGACCGTGGCCTTTCCTTCCTGCTGAGGTACAAAACACATCAGCGGTTTTCTGCTTAGAGGTACGCAGCGCTTCCGTTTCTCTCTCTTTCACCGAGTACCACATTGCTCTCCCATCCTCTCTTGGGCTTTTTCCCGCTGTCTTTTACTGATGCTCCCGTACGTAGGTGCTGATGTGCTTATCGTCCTCCTCCCAGGCACGCGTCCTCTGTCACATATTCCCCCGATGTGCTTACACTCCATTTGGAAATGCACATTAGCTCTCGTACATAATTTCAAACTATTGCTCATGGACGTCTGTAAGTATGAGCCCATGTTTGGAAAAGATGTTTTCAAAGGCACGAAGAAGATCCTGGAATTAGATTACGCACAACCCCAGAACATTGGGCAGATACATGCAGAACAAGCTTGAGGAGCTGAGGGGAAGGAGGTCTGTGTATTTTCCATAGATGTGTTGGGAACAGTGGAAAGATGAGAAATGTGTAAAGGGTCACAGTGCTGACCTGTCCTTCAGGATGTCATCCGCATTTGATTGGAAGATAAACACTGTATGGAATGGAAACATACCCTTCCACTGGTGTCCCCAAAGAGCACGTCTTCCTCCATGAGTCAGCGAGGGCCTGGGGACACCCAGCCATGAACTATTTTGGAGGCAATGACTTCAGCAAGTGGCAGGGGAAGCTATTGTGGAAATATGAATGTATTTTCCATTGGGGAGTCCTCCAGGGAAGGACAGAAAGATCTTGGTGCTGAGCCAACTCCCCTATTTTTTCTTCACCCTTCTGGGAACGAAAGCCTTGCAAAGTATGCAAGGAACCCTACGTACTGCATACGAGTGCGTTTGGTTTGTGGGAGCTACATGAGCCCTACACACACCCGCACACATACGGGAAGGGGCACTTCAGGAAGCAGGAATCCACCTGCCCAAGACCATCATGGTGCCATTTCCTTACGAGCTCGTCAACCGTGCTTGACTCAGTGTGATCTCTTCGTGTTGTTTCCACCTGTCAAGCGAAGATAGTACAACTTACCTGTGGTTTGGATCTTGTGTTAGCACAACGCTTCCTTACCAAAAGACAACGTGAGCTAGACAGAACCAATGGGTTTACTCCTGTGCTTAATTTTCCCATTCTCCAGCTTTTCTGTGAGTTGGAGCATCGCAGTGCCACTGAAAGCAGTGTGGCACCATGGGCCAGGCTTTGGCAAGTAGCTCCTGTTGTCCCGTGTTGACAGAGTCTTCTTTAAAGGAGCGCAAGAAGTACTTCCAGTGGCCATTGAGCTTCAGGGCTCAGCTTTGCTTGCCTGCAAGCAGATTGCTCTGAAACCTCCAGACATCCCAAAAGCTGACAAGAAACGCTGCTCACCTGGGCAGCAGGACAACCTAAGGAGCCTTAGGAGTTTATGCCATGGTAGGGCACACTCCTGCAGAGATCTCTTGCAGGGAGATCTTGTGGTTCCACTTTGCTTGCTGAAGATAGCAATTCCCAAGCAACCCTCCCGAGTCAGGGTCTGAGCGTGTGCATCTCTGCACGAGAGACTGGCACCGGGGCTAACGGTGGTGGTTGTGCCAGCCTGAGGATGTGAAACTTGCTATTGTCAAGGGAAATTAGAGGTAACGATAATCAGCAGCTTCGAGGAAGTGTGCAAGGTAACTGCTGATATAAAAAGATTTACTGACCGTAATACCTGGTTAATTACATTCAGAATAAATAGATTCCTGTACTTATCTTAGGAATGTGGACAGCTTTATGTATTTACCTCAGATTTTGTGGCCTTAGTTAATCAATGGCCTGAAGTCCTTAGATGAGATTCGCTATGTGAATGCAAAGTAATTGAAGTTTGGGAGTGGGTTATGAAAATATTTCAGAAGATTGATACGCAGGATATTATAAGATCTTTGCCTGGATTGTGGCACTTCTTCAGTACTTTGTTGCTTTTTGTGTCACCTTTAGAAAAAAATACGCTTTTCTTTTTCTTCTACAGAGCATACCTGGATGTCAATGAACTAAAGAACATACTCAAACTGGATGGATCCACACACCTCAACATCTTCTTCGCTAATTCCTCCGAGGAGGAGCTGGCTGGAGTGGCAACTTGGCCCTGGGACAAGGAAGCCTTGATGCATCTCGGTGAGTGATCAAGATGTTTCTTCTTTGTAAAGCATTCTTTTGAGGAGCCGAGAAGGAAAGACAAATATGCGTTAAGCTCCGTTCTGATTTCTTATCATTCCTCTAATATATAGTCAGGGGAAAAAAAGTATTGCACGATTCCCAGATACTGGCTCACAACCAGGAAAATATTAGGTTATAAACCCAAAGCATATTATGGTATTTGTAGATGATGTCAAGCTGGAAGTATTTCACCTTTTAAGTGAAGCTACTTTACAGGGCATTCACTCCATGGGAGCACTTCGTGAAGAAGAATGAGGGGGGGGATAGGTGGAGGGGATGCTAGACAGAAGCGAATTTTTAACCTTAGCCTGTTACGTTCTGATCCTTAGTTCATTACTGAGCGTTCAATTAATTTTCCTCATAAGCTGCAGTTAAAGTTTGTTGTTATTTTTCTCTGCCAATGTGCAAAAGAGCAAACTGCTGAGAGATTGTGTTTCTAGTGTTCATTTGAGTGGAACTGGAAAGAGTTCGCTCCCCTGCAGATTGCCCTGCATGTTTCATAACTAGGTTGCTGAGTAGGGCTGCCGGAACCCAGGGACCCAGACAAAGCTGCACAGCCTCCCGGATGAGTCATTGCCCTGACACCTGCGGTGCCACCGCTCCTGTGTTCCTTGCGAAACGTCAGATGAACCTCAAAAGGTCTAGAAGGCACCGACTGAGTCTTTTTGTACTTCTCTTATCTGCGCAAACATCCCTCGGGCTGCAAAGCTGATCTGGTCATCTTAGAAGAGCAGAGATTCTCACAAGTTTTCCGGATATTTCTCCAGCTTGCTGAGACCTTCCTAGGCTGGAAGTGAAGTCAAGTTTCAGTCAAGTTTGGTCTTTGTGAAAGGCTGTTTCAGCCAGTTTTTCTATTACCCAGCCCTGCATTGAGCAAAACAAAAAAAGACATAGCAAATGTAAACTTAGACAAGGAGAGCAAAATACGGTGTTTATTATTCAAAAGCATATGATGAGAACTGAGCTACAACTCGAGCCATCAGTCAGGGAGGCATTTCCATGTCCAAAAATACATTACACCAAAACCTAGATGTTAACATCTCTTTCTAGTCACCTGCATCCATAGCTGAGAGAGGCTCAGACCAAGCAGTGGGAGCTTGGCTGCCCTACTTCAGTTAGTAAACGTTTTGTTATGACATTCAGCTGCACAGCTGCTCTGGAAGAAGTGTGAGCAAACTTCCCTTCCCAAGGACCAGCTCTGACACACATCCAGTCTCCTGCTGAGCTAGGCTGGAAGTGAAGCCACTTCCACTCTGACTTGCCTCCAGCCCCGTCTCCCTGGGCCGCTGCTGGGAGCACCCAAACCAGAAGATGCTGTAAGCGCCTACCACGGAGCATTCCCCATGGCAATATCTTCTGGCAAAACCCAAGATATTAACCCCAGCCTTGACCAGCACCCGCGCTGCTGTAGCCCCACAATCCATCGCTTTGTAGTACCACAACCCCCTACTTGTGTGCTCGCCCTGCGGTAACTCTGTTTGCTTCTGGTTGTGTAACATGATGGGTTGCTGGTGGGAAACATTAGCCCTGATGCCACAGCTGGAGTGAAAGAAGGCTGCAATATAGCCAATCTTGCCTTAAATGAGTATTTTCACAGCTTCCCTTGGTGTTGCCATGGGAGGGAGCAGAGAACAAGGGGAGAGCTCCAGAGCGCCAAGAAGAACCTTCTGCAAGAGGGCTGGGGCTTGCCCAAAGCCCTGATGAGTTCTTCTGTCACTTCGTTAAGCTAATTGTCAACATCATGCCTAAGCAAAACAATTTAAATTCAGCTCCTACAGTGTATTGACAGAATTCATTGACCAAAAAAAAAAATCTCACAAGAAAAAGACATTAGCTAACAGTTTAAAGTTGATTTGCAGTGGAAAAAGTAAAAATAAATAAATAATGGTCATAATTTCCTGTCATAATAGTCCTCCCAGACCTGTGCTTGGTCTGTTAAGAATTCATCTTTAATCTTTTTTACCCTCTTCTATAAATCCAATATGTACTTAATAAAAAATATGAAATATGTCCTGTGGTGCAGATCTAAAGGCTGGGATAGAGATTGTCTGGGTGAGGGAGTTTATCTTTTCTGTAAAACTGCAATTGATTTAGATTCTTGACAGCTGTGAAAAATATAAATTTTCAACAAAGGCAAAACTAAAATTTCCCTCTCCAGCTGCCTCAGGGCTCTCCAATGCCAGAACCGTTTACTCAGCCTTTATTTTGAAGGCATGTCCTGCTGAGGAATTTCATGAATACTCCTGCCATTGGAAAACAAACTCTGGAATTATCTTTGGGAAAGAGACCTCCACAAAATATACCAGGGTCCTCTCTGGATGTGAGTGGGTCCAGCTGGGGAGAGACCAAGCACCAGAGGAATCAGAGCATGTATTGGGTAAAGGGAGAGAGGGATTCAGGGAACGTGGGGCTGGCAGGGCCTGCATCCTGGTAGGGCTGTGTACACTTAACTGGGGTGCTGGAGAACTAGTGTAAGGATCAGTTCCGTGCTGGGAAAAGGACGTGGGGATGTGCTACATGTGGCATAATAGGCGTGATGTTCACCATTGATTTGATTTGATTCACTCTTCTTTGTCTGTATTTAAATTTTCGGTTCATTTTCTTTAATACTATATAATATACGTGTGCCCACGTGACTCCACTGTGCACGTGTAGCCACACGGGCCCGTGCACAAAGGGAAGGTCTTTTCTCTGTTGCTGTTGATGCACGTGCCCTTGCAGGACAGCCAAAGTGGCTCTTCCTCGCTCTTCAGCACTGATGACACTTCTGCTGGAATCCTGTATTGTGTTTGGACACAGTACTTGGAGGAAAACGCGGGATGACTGGGAGAACTGGAGGAGAACAGTCAGGGAGGTCTGGAAAAAGGATGGAGCTGCAAGGGAAGGTTGAATGGATTGCAGTTATTCAGGCTAAAGGAAGAGAGCCTCAAGTGGGGATGATGACAGTCTCATAAAAGCTGATGAAAAAAGAGGGGAATCTTCTGTTCTTTATATCCATGCGAGGCAGGACTTGAAGTCGGGAACTTAAATTGCCAAAAAATCAATTCATATTAGATGTGAGTTAAATCCTTGCAGCCGTAAGGATACTGAATGTAGAAATTGATTGCTGTCTCAGTCATGACATTGGGGCTGTAAAGAGGTGTTAGGCCAATGTGTGTGAGGGGTGGTATAGACCTAATTGGTCCTGTGTTGTTTGAGAGGGGAGCTTAGATGACTTCTTAAGATCGTCTCGATCTGTGTTTTCCTCTAATTCCATGGTTATTGCAACCAAGTCTGCAGGCAGAGCAGAAGAAAGTGTCCATGGTGCATCAGGAGCCGGTGATCCCATCTTCCCTGCGCTACAGTCATGGATAAAGTTCCTCCTGCCAAAACCTTTTCTCTCCTCATTGCCACTAAATTACTAGTGTACCACATCCAAGATTTATTTTCCCGCTATAACTTTTACAAAGCAGTCTCCTGTTCTCATGGTAGGCAGTATACACAAACAGTTTTAAATAAAAGACTTGGAAAAGTTGAGGTCAAAAAGCCAACTAAAGAAAATATGAAGCATATCATAAATCCAGAGGTACATCTAGCTGAGCTAAGAATATAATTCTTATGATTAATTCAATATTCTGTAAAGCCTCACTAATTTACCATTTGCTTATCTACACATCCCGTAATTCATACAACAAAAAAATCACCGTTGGTTTTCTTTGCGCGCATTTAACAGCCATGTGGTTCTTTTAGAATTTGACATTCCAGGATTTCGTGTTTTTTTGACACATTAGCCTTATGCATATTCATTAGTGGACTGTGCAGTTCAGATCAAACTTGAGGATGTGAACAGAGCGTGTTTCTGACAGTTCCTTCAAAGCTGTCTGCATGATCAGAGCACACCCGGCAAAAACTCCGCCAGCCTCAGGTGTATTCTGTTTCCTTTGTCCAGGTATTAGTTAGCAAATATTGGTGCAACCTGCTGCAATTTTTAGGGTGTTTCAGAATAAGCTTTTATTATATCTTTACCCTGTGGAATAATATACAGAGAGCGCTCCAGGTATGTTTTGTTGGACTCTTGGTATCAAATAATTTGTTGACACTTGTTAAACACGTTATTTGAAATTGCATAGTATGAAGGTGCAAGGTTGCCCAGGGAAGCTGTGGATGCTCCAGCACTGCAGGTGTTCAAGACCAGGCTGGATGGGGCCTTGAGCAGCCTGGTCTAGTAGGAGGTGTCCCTGCCATGGCAGGGGTCTGGAACTAGGTGATCTTTAAGGTCCCTTCTAACCCAAATCATTCTGTGATTCTATGAAATAATTGCATGTAGGATTTTTCTCAAAGTTGAGAAACAAACCAAATTGAGCATATTCAGTTGAAAGACTGATTGTCACCATGGTTTTGGTTTAGGATGATGGGCTTTGTCCCAGAATTCCTCATTTCTTAGAGCCCCAGGTTAAGGGTGAGATTAACCATTGCCGTGCAGTGTCTCTGAGCAGGCAATGTGCCTGAGTGTACCAAAAGCAGCCTGTGCTATAGAGGATGGAAGGAACTGCCAGTGGGTCTGCTCTTAGGATTGTCTCCTTTTCCCTTTCCCTTGCTTTTCTGAGGAAGACCAGGCAAACACAGAAGCCATTCTCTTCTCCCCTTGCAGGTGGCATTGTGCTGAATCCCTCCTTCTATGGAATCCCTGGCCACACGCACACAATGATCCACGAAATCGGGCACAGCCTGGGGCTCTATCACGTCTTCCGGGGAATCTCAGAGATCCTCTCCTGCAGCGATCCATGCATGGAAACGGAGCCCTCCTTCGAGACCGGGGACCTCTGCAGTGACACCAACCCTGCTCCCAAGCACAAGCTGTGTGGGGATCCTGGACCTGGCAATGACACGTGCGGTTTTCACAGTTTCCTCAACACGCCGTTCAGTAACTTCATGAGCTACGCAGGTACTTGGGTTTCCTCGGTTTGCTGGTGGGGTCTGGGCTTGGGCAAGAACAAAGAATAGCAGCATCACCTCTGATTTCTACAGTCCATTTAATGCAGGGCTTTATGCTGACATGTGTGTCCATTCATCCAGGACCAGGCTTGATGAGGGATCAGACTTGATAGCCTCAGGAATCCCTTCTAGTTCTCCTGTTCTTTTTTCCCAGTTTTCCCCAACTTTATGTAGTTTCATGTGAAGACCAGGCAGAAGGTTTGGGGGAGGGGAGAAATGAGAAAACAGCTTCTAAAGGCTCTGCGGCAAATTTGACACCCTATTTCCCTGGGATCTGGATTGCCTGATCTATGAGGTCGTCTTTGAAAAACCCAAATTCAGAGATTGCTTACCCTCTCCCAAGGAGATACTGAATGTCCAATGCGTATTGATACTACCAAGGCTGTAGAATAAACCTGTGACAGGTAGACCTCTACTGAGACCCCGCTCATGCCTCCAGATGTCCGTTCAGATGCCATGCTTGTTTGATTTGGAGTCGCTGTGGTTCAGCTTGAATCACTCGCATCTGAGTTTGATCCTTAGAGCGTGAATACTGGAGAGTCCCTCGATCAGGATTGCTCTTCTGGTCAAAGACTACCAGTGTGCTGGGAGTGCCACTGCAAAGGCTCCACGTCAGTGCAGTTCAGCCACCCCTCCAAGAGGAACAAGCTGCTCGAGCAAAAGCCTGATTTTGTTGTTACAAGTCTGCAGGCTTCTGCCGGCACAGCAGCGTTGCTCGTGGTCCTGGTTCTGACACCTCTACCAAGAGAGCGAAGCGCAGAGAAGGCACGAGCTCCTGTGACCCTTCCCCATTGGTCGAGGGTGTGGTGGGGTCCTTGCTGCACCCCTGGACGTTCAAGGGCACTTGAAGGTTCCTCTGTTATTTCCCACAAGAACAGGGGATACCTTGGCTTGTATTTCCCCTTATTTTGGGTCACAGAGTGTGGCCGTGATGAAGGTCTGTGACATTGAGCTGATGGCATGAGCAACATTGTAAAGGTGACCACTGTACTTCCAGCCACTGAAGGGCACCTTTATACTCCAGACAAAACCACAGATTGCCCACTCGGAAGGTCGTAGGAGTGCTTATTCTGTGATAAAACCATAGAGAAGCAAAGTGTTTAATGTCATCTGGGGCACAGATTGAAATGATTTGTAACAGAAATGCTTTTATGCCCTTCATGGCACTAGCTAAAAGTGGTGCTTCGTTTTCTGTTTATTTTTCTATTTGTTTGGAGGATGTTTTCAGGGACAAACAGACGCTCACTGAGTCAGCTCCTCGGCGTGTTGCGCGCTGCTGTGCCTGCGGTAGGGCAGAGCCTTGCTGCCCGACACAGCCTCCTGGTAACCACGCGGCTCCATCAGTGCCACTGCGGATGACAATGTCCCTCCGCCACGTCTGCTTGTCTGTACGAGACGAGGGGTGGAGCATGCTTGCTTCAAAATGCTGAGGTCTCTTCTCCCACAGAAAAGTTGCCTTGTCAGTTCTCTGGAGAGCAGAGGGAGAGAGGCGGACCACGGAGATACCTGCCTGCTCCTGGGAGCTACGCTGGTGCTGCTGTTCTGAACAGAACTCTTCTTTTTTTTTTACTGGAAAAATTAAGTGAAGCGACATGATAGGCATCTCTAGAGCTCATGCATGAATCTGTTTGCTTTTCTGTTGTTGCCAGTGGAATAAAAATATATCAGGATATCAAATTGCTGTAGAAATACCTTTGAAACATCTAGGTTGAGGTCATGCAGCTCCAGACATTGCCTTTCTTTCCTTTCTGTTTTGCTGCTTTTTCTACAGCTTGATCATGTGCTTGTCTGTCTGTCTCTAACTTCCATCTGTCCAGTGCCCCCCAGCTCTGTAGCAAAGCACTGACTTAAAGGGTAACTTTTCTTTCCCTGAAATAACAAGTTACGATCTCCAGAAGATCAAGAAGTGTGAGAAACCGGGCTTGTAAATTATTTTTACAAGTCTAAATAGCCGTGATGTTCCCAAATAAAAAGATAAGTTAGTCTTTCACATGGCTCTTCATGAAATCAGCAGGAATTCTGCCTCTGAATTCTGTTGAAATAATGATCCCAGCAAAGTCTGTTGGACGTCTCTAATTATTACTTCCTCTGAGGAGCCTGAATTCGAGTGACCAAGTGCAATACCTTTCAGCCTCGCCTCTCCTCCCGTCCCCTCCCCCCGGACACAGCCTGTGCTGATGTTTAAACAGATTGAGAATGCAGGTCATCTTTCTCCTGTGCTATTGTCTCACTGCTTTGTCCTATATATATTTTATTGTTCCTTTATGATGGCTATTAAGGGCCTTTGTCTCCTTCTGGGCTTCCGTGAAGAATATTTACGGCTTTTACAGCATGCTCGGGGATAGACCATCGATAATTATTGAGGAAATCCAGAGATGTCATATTAAAGCAGCTTTTTGCATACCCACGGGGATTTGTAGATATTTCCAAGCTGGTGGTGTCTGTCTGTCTATCTGCTGTGCATGTTTGATGAGAGGAGGTTCACTGCTCAGTGGAATTAGGAGAGACACAGGAGAACATGTGAATTGATGTGTCCCTACTGTGGTAGGACCGCATTTGGGGCTGTAATCTGAGCAGGATCCCAACTGAAGCTGTCTCCTTTTGTTTGCATCTCTGGGAAGATGTGGCAAGGTTTTAAATTAGCCAGCAAATTCACACTGCTCTTTAGAACGATTTCATATTTTTCCGTTCCTCTTGAGTTCCGCAGGGCACGGACTTGAAGACGTCAGAGCATCTAGTAACGCTGTCGCGGTATTGAACTGCCAACTTCCACGCACGCAAGCGACTCTCTGAACAGCCTTTGGTGACCTGCATCTTCCCAGAAAAATGTATTACTTGACCTGTGCAAAAGTGTCATTGTTGTTTGTATCGCGGCAGCGCGCAGAGGTCCCATCTGGGACCGAGCTTCGCTGGGCTCGGAACTCTGCAGGCACATGTGAAGAAACACTCTGTCTTTTCAAGAGCTTTTCATCTGATGGGAAGAGTACCAGAAAAATAGTTAAAGTGCTAGCATCAAGTTCTTCAGCGTAGCTTTTCTGGCTGACTTTGCACAACATACTCACTCCTTCTGTGATCTGCACAATAGAGAAATAGTAATTTTCTACTTCTCCAGGGCATTGTTGTTGTAAAGTTGTTTGGTGCTCAGAGGGCACTAGATGTGCTCTTGTTGCCAAATCATGTTTGGTGAAAACAGATGAAATGAGAAATGGGTATTTATGGGAAATTATCCAGCAAAATGGTTTCCTCATTTTGAGTGAAAAAGAAGTTTGAGATATCAGAAACGTTTATGAAAAGTTCAGGAAGGCTTTAGGATCGTAACAATAATGGGGGAAATTTTGGGAGAAATAAAGTTAGTTCACTGCGCCAAAAATTGACATTTTAAATCAGTGTTTGTAATTTTTTTAAGCTGATTTTTCAGATTATTTTTATTTGTTCATTGGAAAATGAGGGAACTTTAAAAAATCATATATTTTTAAAATCCAGTGTTCTTTTAATATAAGAAATCTTGTCAGCCTGTTGCACACAGTTTGCATGGATCTCAGTCAGTGCTTTATCCAAACATCAGCCATCCTTAGCCCTCTTATCCTCTCAGAGATACTCTTTTAGATGTGAAATTCTTTCAAGGCCAGAGGTCCACCGGTAGCCCCAGTTCTGACCAGAAGGTGCTGCCCTGAGGCTTTCTGTTTCTTCACCTCTGCGTGTCTCTGCCTCATCAAGGGATGATCTCTAGGTGCTTCGTGTGTATCCCGGGCCAGAGGGAGGGAACATTTATTGACTTTTTTTTTCCTTTTTAACTTCTATTTCCTTTCACCTGCCTCCACAATTGATGACTGCACTGATTCGTTCACAGGCCATTAACTCTTGAGTGCTGCAAGAACCCATCCGGGCCCTTGCGAGAAGCTCCCATTCACGGGATCATACATCTCTAGCTTGCTCCCACCTTAACTCCTGTGTGGTTGATGTGGCTTCTATTTTAATTTCAGACGATGACTGCACCAACTCCTTCACGCCCAACCAAGTGGCCAGGATGCACTGCTACCTGGACCTCGTCTACCAGAGCTGGCAGCCCACCAAGAAACCGGCTCCTATTGCAATTGCTCCCCAGATTGTGGCTCGGACCTCCACCTCTCTCACCCTGGAGTGGTTTCCACCCATTGATGGCCACTTCTTTGAAAGGTGATCACGCGCTGCTCTGTACCCTCACATAGAATGGAACGGGAAGGGGGGAATCGGGGAGCAACCCGGGGCCCTGCTCCAGGAGTGCAGCTTTATCGTGCGCTGTGCTCAGTCTGGATTAAGGCTCTTTCCTAAATTGGTTCATACTGAGGAGGTTATTGATCTGTTTTCTGCTCTTCCTTTCTCAGCCTGTAGCACTCAGTTGAGGGCCATTGATTTGCCATGTAAAGGGCAAATCTTTTTCCATATGTTATGGGAGGAATTTTCAATCCACGACTCTGGCCTTGTGATTCCTGCTGTTATTGCTGCTCACAAATACCTGCGGGCTTCAGGTCTGTCCACGCGTCGTCCCCCACCCTTTCCTTACACGTTGCCTTTGCAAGGACAAAGCGAATTTTGTTTCTACTCCTGTGACAACACAGAGCAGTGGAGTCTCACAGGGCAAGGAGGCCGCAGGGCTGGGCAGAGGGACAAATCCTGCCTCCTTCCCTGAGCTGCAGGTCGGAGGTGGGAATTGAGCGAGGCAGTCAAAGACCCAACACTGAATATCGTGTGTCATCTTGCAACACCGAGTAGAGCATGTAGGGCAGAGCACGTGTGTGCGTTTGTGTCTGATAGGCCTGCAGCTGTGTGGTACCAATAACAAAAAATTAAGTGGATGTAGGGCTCTGGACGAGAGTTGCACCACGTTGCAGTTCATAGCTGGAGCAGCTCTACCCCAGGATGGCCGGAGGAACTGGGTAGTTCAGCTAAATACTCCTACGCAGCGCTTGGATGAGCTTGGAAGAGAACTTCCAAAGTGATTGGCCTTCTCGCATTACCATTAACTCACCTTCCCTGTTTGCATTTCTTCTCCACTTTTTGCTTTGTTATTTTATAGAGGACAAACAAACTTTGAGTGTCCTTCAGGGCTGCAGCAGTTCGTATCACAGGAAGCTGAATTTACAAGCATATTAGCACCCAAAGAGCTGTCTCAGCACTGCTGCTTTGTTCAGTGAGAGCACCTTGAAAGCCACTGCCTCCCTCAGGGATGAAACCCCTTCCAGTGCTGCTAGGACACCATGGCCATTTCAGTGGCCGCTCTGCACTTTATCTGAGTAGGCAGATAGCTGTTATTTTCTGCTCAGATGAGATTTTCCACCTTTATTGCAGATTAATATGGGCAGGGCAATCAAATCATATTAGGAGTTGATAAAGAGAGGTCTGAACAGCGTTTGCATCAATTGCAGTTTTGCAGCTGAATCCTTTTATTCACTATGTGTGAAGAGGTCTTGGGTGAAGTTCTGAAAATTAATTCAGAATTTTTTAGCCCATAATCATTTTTTAGGTAAATTAAGTTTCTCCAATTTAATTTAGATTTCAGAAGATACGTATTGTGTGTTAAATAAATACCATCTGCCTCTTAAAACATATTGATGCAGAGTTAATTGTTATGTAACCAAATATGTCTTTATTACATATTTCTCATAACTCAATCAATATGTTCTTAATAATCCTTAATTAGTTGCTTCTTAAATAACATACAGTGGATAGCCGGCTAAATCTGAAATTTCATAACAGAGTTATCATATGTTAAATAAATAGTGATTTTCTAGAAAAAAAAGTCCTCTGGGTTTTCAAATCCATGAGCTCAGTGTTCCTGAAGAGATTTAAAGAGACAGCCTCAAATACTTTGGGTCCAGTTCCTTGATAAGATGACGTTCCCAGTGCTCACAGATACAGAAACGTTGCTTGTGACCATTTAAAAATGTCACTGCAATATAGAAATGATTCTGTCTCAGTCGTGCCCAGATTGCTGATCCGTTAATCAAACCAAGGCCGATAGCAGCGTTACAGCGATCACCACTGGAAAAGCTCACGTGCCGAACTTCCAGCTCCGCCGTGTCCAGCGCCGCTCGCCCACAGATCCTTGTCTGTATCAATTTGTGAAATTGGGTCACCGCGCGAGACAAGCAGGAGGAGAAATTGGCCAAGTAGAATCTTATCTGTGTGTGGGAATACTGTAAATCTTTGCAGATATTTTTACACAAAGTGCACACCATGGCCCAAATTTTACTCGCCTCACTTGAATGAATAAACTCATTCACTTCAATGGGACTATTCATGTAAAAAACAGAAGACTGATACTCAGCTGCCGAGTGCCTTGGGCCTGGTTGCGAATGCACAGAGGCCCCTTCCGTGCTGTTTTGACAGCGTAAAAGGGCCTTCAAAGGATGAATGGCTCTGGCTACATTAGCAAGTATTGTGGCCCAATATAAGTAGATCTCTAGTGCAAAACAGTTGTTAATGAAGACCTGACGTCAACACTGTAGGGGTTGTGGGGGAGTTGTTTCAGCCCAGCTCTAGCCTGGCCCCATGGCACCAGCAGTTGGAGCACACCAGGTGTGGTCCTGGAGCACATCTCCACGCTGGTTTCAGGCAAGACTGGGTCCAGCTTCCATGCTCCAGGACTGCTCCGGGTGCTGTCCGTGGGGAGATGAAGAGTTTCACTTCCCAGGCTCGCTCCTGATCCAAATTACGATGCTGCTGTAGGCGCGCTCAGTGTAACTCAAGTTCCTTTTACGCACCTTTTGTCCTTCAGAGCTGTCCATAGGCTCCTCTGCCTCACGGAAGTCAGGAAGGGAAGATTTAGGCTTTGCGTTGAAAAACGTGTCGCTGGGCTGGCTGTATCTGTGGGCATGATTCTGATCGCTCTGCTGTTGAAGGGAGAGGCAGCGTGGAAGTAAAGACCATGTCTTCTTCCTGCTTAGATGCAACCTTGTCACAGGTGCCACAGCATCAGGTGCTTTTCTCTCAGGGCCTCAGTTCTAGGAATTACGTCATTAATGATGTGGGTCTGGGGACAGAGAGTAACGGTAGTTCGTAGTTCTTGTAAATTTGGGTGGGCTATCCTGCGTGCTCACACCTTGCCAAGAGTAACCACATCAGCTGTGCACAGAAGTAAAATCTTCTTCCTGACAGACCCTTCTTACCTGTTCAGTTGATATCTGCTCTATTCCTCATTTACCTGTACATAAATTTGCCAGCATGCGTCTGACCCTAAACTGCAGCCGCTGGTTGAGCTTCTAAACATCTCTAATAATCAAATATATCAAGAACCAGCATTTATTCATTTTTTAGCTACTACATGCAGGGCTGATCCATCTTCCCATAGAAAAAAAAAAAACCAGGAAAAGTGTTGCATGCGTGTATAATAATATGTAATAATAAAATAATAATGGAGCCAAGAAAACAAGTGAGAAGAAGAAAACTCTGTTCATTTCCTGACGGCATCTATTAGATGCGTTCATCTGCTGTCGCCAAGCATCCATTCATGCGCCTCCTGTTTGATATGCGTGGGCAGGATGTAAACAGTTATTGTAATAGGGCTCTGCAGCAAATTCTGCTTGGACAGGAAACTTTGAACGCATCTGCTCTTCCAAGTTTTCATTGAGGTGACTGCATTAATTTCCATGAATCTGATGTTATCTCGTTTGTAGCAAGCAAATATTTTGGTCAGTATGGTGTCCCAGATCTAGATGGCTGGGCTTGATAATCGCTTGCTTAAACCTTGCTGGAAGGTTTCGATGCCTTGGAGAGGAGAGCACCAATTCTGAATTTCAAGTAAGCAGATCCAACTTAGTCTGAAAACAGGCGCTCTTTGCTGAAGGGAATGACAGATTTTTACTAGTTTTGAGTTGCTCAGTGAACTGGTGCTGGCCCTGAAGAGAATTGTATGTTTTTCACTAGTAATCTTTAGATTTTGAATCCGCTTCATGCTGTAGGAATGAATTCCTTTTACGCTCTGAACTTCATAAGCTGGAATTTCCCCAGTACTTGGCTTATTAGAAAACAGAGGAGCCTAGATTTTCCATTACCCTGCACTTTAGGGAGTCATGTGCACCGGTGTATAAGGTGTCAGCTACACTATCGTTCCCAATTAATAGTGTTTTGAACCAACTTACGCTCATTCTGTCTCAATGTCAGTGGCTGCATAAGGTGTAAGGATCTGGCTCAGATTTTCATAAGCCTGTAAATGTGATTCCATAATTAGTTTTGACATTTATGGCTGTTTGTAGGATTTGTGTGCAAGAGTCTGCAGAGCAAAAACTTTAACCCGGGAGTCATCCCCTGTGTAACTCCTTTCAGGCAGTGGAGTTACATCAGGGTTGAGTTTGGCTCCTAAATTGGAAAAGTAAAAAGAGAAAGTTTGCTCATAGCCTTTCCCACATGATGCTCCTTGTGATTTCTCTTACCTCCAAGTCCTTGCTGGTAAAAGGAAAAGTTTGCCCATAAGCCTACAGTTTTTTCCACCATGGCAGCCTGTGATGAAATTGTATAGCTGCTAATTTGAGTAGAAAGCAGTTCTAATTGTGGAAACTTGGCTTTTAGAGCCCCGTCCTCATCCAGGACCAGGCGCTAACGCAGGAGGCTCTTTGTAGAGAATCTGCAAGATTGTTATTGCAGGGACTTCTATCCTGGCTGTTGGTGGATGTGTCTGAAAAACAACCGCGCAATAACAATGCTACATTGTGATTTCTCAGTACCTTTTCTTCTGGATTCTTGAATTTTTTTGCATATGTTATTTAGGCAAGCTGAGTTGGACACTTAAACCATGGCAGACAGACAGCTGAGGAATGCAATAGGGAGGCGGTGTCATGCCAGTAGTGCAGGTGGGTAAAGTGAAACAGAGAGAGAAGGTATTCACAGCTGGCCCAGATGTGTCGGTCACCAGCGTTACAGACTGTGTGAGGAAGAGGAGGGCGCCTTTGCCTCCCTTTTCTTAATTTTACCCCATTGCCACGTTTTATTCTTCAGATGTTTCAAACAGGTGCATCCCTTTCCTGCTGCGAGTTCAGTCTTTTCCCAGCTCTTTGTGGCTGTTGGCCATGCTGGAATGGAGACGGGTTTTACCACCACTTCCATTCCACGTCCTCCCAGTTGACAATCCCTCCTTCCGCCCAATTCAGCCAACAGAAAGTTGACTTTCAAATAGATCCCTGTCAACAAACGGGAGATGCTAAGCTGTGGAGCAGCTGAGCCTGTGTCGCCCCTACCAGCAAAGGGAAAGGAGATTGCACAGCCTGAAGGGGCTGTGGGGGTCAGGGTGCAGTCCCGGTGTCCTCGCTGAGGATCCAGAATACCTTCTGCCTGAGGATCGCGGTGCCCTTCGCAAAGCGGCGCTGAAAGACATCGCGCAATGGGAGGTGGTTAAAATTTGCATAGCTGATTATAGTAATTGATGACTCAATCCATACGTGGGTAGCTTAGAGACTACACCGTGTGTTACGTGCAAATTGTTTGCCTAAAACTTCTGTACTTTTCTAGGGGTATTTCATCGTTAAGGTAATTAATTTTTTCCCTTCATTTTGAGCGGGCAGCGTTCCTTAAAGCAGAGCAATGAATTCTGAGCGGTAAGCAACTTACTGGGATGTGTAACCACACACTGTGGGTCACACAGTTCCAGATTTTGTGGCCCCAAGGAACATAGAGCTGAACTGTGAGTTGCATCCTCAGCTGGTGTATCAGCTTAATGCTATGGAAGACAGTAGAGTTACTCCAGTCTTACACCAGCTTAAACCCTGACCTTGTGAATGTATAAGCAAAAATATTTGTGAATCAGTGTTTAGCTGGGTTTTCCTGTTCAGCCACTTCTGCTGATAGTACTTTATTGATCGTAGCTGGTATTAGATGTGTTGTGTAGGTGAAGTAACGTTGGTGTTGAGCAGTGAAGTGCCTTTCTTAATGCCATACCACCTGAGGGTGTGGAGCCACGTGGCGTTTCGCTCAGAAAGAGCCATCCACTGGTGCCAGAGCTGCCCAGTATTGAATCCAGTTTCCTCTGCAAAAAGGACTAAGGGCATGTTCTTTTCTGTATGTTCGTAACCCACCTTTTTTCTAGACCTGTAATGATCCGGGCTGTGATACACCTCCAAAAGCAGGTCCTCGCAGCCTTAGCAAAGCTGTGCTTTGCAGAGCAGATCTGTCTGATGTTCTTAGAGCCCAGGACTTTACCCTGCCCTCTAATCACCAGTAAGCCCAAGGCCTTCACAATCCTGAAGATGTTACAAGTTCAAGCAATAAATCCATGGTGGGAGCAGAAATAGATCTGAAATCTCCCGAGGCCGGTTTCTCTGCTCTAACCACTAAGCAACACTTATTTTCTTTTGTCCGGGTTTGATCCAGTTGTAGTACAGGGGAAAAAAAAAGATATAGCTGAGTGTGATTTCACAGGTCACGGTCGTTTGGTGTTGGATGGTGGACTCACAGATGCCATCTACAGAGGCTGCTGGCCCAAACCTGCAGAAGGTCACCGTCAGGAAACACTCTTGTCTGTGGCTTGAGGAAAGAGGGTTAAGTGGAACTGAATTCTAAGTCCTATTGCTTTTAATATAGTTGAATAAGCAGCTCATTCAGCTGTTACTAAGTTGGTGTGTTTTCCTGTTTTCCTGGCCTCCTAGAGAAGTGGGATCAGCATGTGATCTGTGTGCGGAAGGAAGAGTCCTGGTGCAATACGCCTTCAGCGCCTCTTCTCCGATGCCCTGCGATCCCTCGGGGCACTGGAGCCCGCGGGAAGCCGAAGGTGAGTCACAGGGCTGGGGACAAAGACGTGGTGGGGAGAAGACGGGCCAGAGCAAAAGGAGTCACAAAGAGAGTGGGGAAAATCCAGGAGAGAGCGACTGATCGTACCTGTATGTAGCACCAACAAAACTAGAGGACAGATGAATACACCGTGCCCCGAATAATGCCACTGGCTGAAATACCTGTGTGTTGACCCCCCTGTGCTGACCTTGCCCGTGAATTAAATGAATTCCGGGAGCTGAACCTGAATTTCAGAGAGCAGCGGAGTGCCAAGAAATGCTGACCATTCACATCTGCCAGATGAATTCCTCAGGGGAGCTGTTTACTCCTTCTACCCCAGCTCTCCAAGAGAAGAATTGCATATTATTTATTTGGACCTGATTTCTGCTGCCTTTGCTTGCAGTAGTAGTGGGCTGCACCAGCAGAGAGGCTGAGAGGAGACTGCCCTTTGGGCAAGGGCTCCGTAGCATGAACGCAGGTGACTCTGTCAAGCCCATTCTGGTTCAGGATGTTTTGCAGGTCATTCTTATTGCTCCTCTTAGAGCACGTTGGAGGGAGAATGGTCTGCAGAGCTGGGTGAATGATGCCATTAGATCTCAGTCATTAATTCTCCTCCATGTGTACCTTCCATTACCTAAGTAGGTGGATGTGGTAGAGCATATTTAAGATTCTACGAGGCAGAAGTCAGTAATCACAAATGATGGTTTGGAAAGAGCAGGATATTATTTCAGTCTATCTGTCACGAGCTATTCCTTTGGGAGCAGCGCACTCTGGGCCCTGACTTCAGTCTAAACTCACAGGTGGTCTCAGTGAACTCAAAAGCCAGTCTCTAGATTTTGCAAACTCATTAGACAAATACTTCCTTACATTCAGAGCTTCTCTGTCCTGCAGCAAGAGTGCATAGGAGTTATTCTACACGGAAGATGATTTGTAAGCTAATACAGTGATATATGCAGTGCTGGCACCCCGGAGCCTTCCCTAGTCCCAAGGTCAGCACATGCAGCAAGCTGCGTCCCCACTGCGGGATGGGACAAGATGTGTGGGCAGGTGTCCTCTGCCTCACGCACCCATCTCCCCGGGTGGGGGGCCAGCAGAAGTTGCGCTTGACCCCAGCTCACCCCCCCCAGTTTGGACATCCCAGGGCCAAGGCTGCCGGGCACAGCGCAGCGCACACCTGCCCTTGGGTGGGTGCTGTTAAAGAGCTTCGACACGGGACGCAGCGCGCCGGCTCCGAGTGTGGCTGATTATCAAGTAAACAGGATTAGCCAAGTTTGGATCGCTTGCCGTGGTGGTGCAGGATGGAAGGTGGAATTTCCACTTCGCCAAGGGTTACAAGACTTTGAAACTTGGTTTCATTTGGAACAAAACCTGAAACTTTTTAAATTCTCCACGAAGGAAAATTAAAAACAAAAAGTGTTTGAGGCTGGCCAAAATGTTTTGTTTAGCTCTTTCATGAGCTTCGGTTGAATGATGACATTTGAAAATATCCCCTTTCAGGACATAATCTAGGGCAAAAGCAACTTTTAATATCAATACAAAAAGTGTTTCAAAGTGCAAAAGTAAAACGGTTTCTTCCAAAAATGTCAAAACACAATGTTCTGATATTGTTAGAACTTTCTTCCCATTTCCTCTTCCACAATAAAAGTTTGGCCAAATGCACCCAATTTTCAAAGTCTTCTGGTTTTGAAGGAACTGTGTATTCCATTGAGATACACAGTTCTGTCAGAATTTCTCCAGCAAGCTCCGATTTGAAAACTTCTCGATCTCACACATCTTGCCAGTGGCATCATTCCTAGAGAAGCGAAGCTACTAGAAGATTTATTACTCAGCTGTGTTTTGCATTTAATTTCCTCTTCTTACAGTGTGGGCCTGCATGTTCTTCACTACGAAGGGTGCAGTCTGATCCTTATCGGTCTCATTCAGTTGCTGTTGTGCCATTGCTCTGGAAAGAGACTTTGGGAATCCTGTCCTCTTACCATGTTAATATGTTGTCTCTGCTTCACTGGAGAGAATATACCAAGTGTTGTGGTATTTGTTGCTCTGTAATTTTCGGTCATCGCTACCACAGTCCCTTACATTCAGGGTCTCTGTTTGGACTTGGTCTGTGTAACAAACAGTGTCATTAGCTCACTGTCTGGCTTCTTTAACTGTCTATCTGTGAGTACTCAAGCATGCAGGCTTTAAATTCACTTTCTGCGAGCGTTCACATGTGTAAATCTCCACTGCTTGCATGGTCATGGAAAGTGGACAGAGAAGAGGCGTAAGCATGGCCAAAATGAACTAATTTTAAAATTTGAGATGACACTCATGGAGAATGTTTAGAGGTCCTCATCCAGCTTCTTACCAGAAAACCATTCATGTGTCTCTGAAGCAGCTCTGAACCTGGTTGGTCTGATTTAGTTTTCCTGAGGTCTCATGGCATTGTTACGCTGCAGTTACCCCAGGCAGCTGACACCAGCTGTGATCTGGACCATGTGTGAGCTGTGCCCGTTGCAAAACTCTGCCATGAGGACTGTGTCCTGCCTAGTGTTCTGCTTGTGCCCAAGCATAGCAGCATAGAATGGTTTGGGTTGGAAGGGACCTTAAAGATCACCTCGTTCCAACCCCCCTGCCGTGGCAGGGACACCTCCCACTAGACCAGGTTGCTCAAACCCCCATTTGACCTGGTCTTGAGGACATCCAGTGATGGAGCATCCACAGCTTCCCAGGGCAACCTGTGCCAGTGTCTCACCAGCCTCAGAGTGAAGAACTTCCTCCTGATTTCTAATCGAAATCTGCCCTTTTCTAGTTTGAACCCGTTACCTTGGCTGAGATATTTTGTGATTCTTTCTCAGTCATTTGTGACCCGTGCATGAAGAACTGCTTGCTCCTTGGCAGTAGTTGTGGTTGGGATGGAGATCAGGAAGTGCACCCTTTACCTTCACCATAGAGCAGGAAAGCTCTAACCTACCTGGATTCTCACCAGCAACACTAGGTAGATAAACAGACCTTACAGCACCTCCGCAACTCCGTCAAAAGGGGTTTTGTATAGGAAAGGTGATTTTGGCTCAAACCCAAGTAGGTACCTTTGCTTACTGTGCAATATATGCAGATATCAGTCAATTCCTGCTGCTTGGCTCACTGTTGACTAAAAGAAGTGTGAGAATATAGTAAAAAAATTTCCTGCCTTGGGCTGCTCTGCTCTGCCTTTCCCAGTGGCCAGGATTTCACTCGAGAGCAATTCATTCTGTATTTGCAAGTGGTGTCGTCTCAGTTGGACATTAGAGTCCCACTAGATGGTTCCTTTGTCTTGACCACCTAAGAAATGTGGTAGGTGAGTCATAGTTGTGCCAGCGGCTGCATCCCAAGAGGCCACCTGGTCTTCTTGTGCAGGTGTGTCAGGTCTCTGTCCATGTGGCTGGGCAATGGAGGAGCATCCATCCCAGCACTTCACTGTGTGATGAAAGCTTGTGTTGGCGCACCAGGCTGTGGCTGATGTTCTGGGGGAAGCCTCCCTCCCAGCCTGCCATCCCTGCTCTCTAACCAGGAGATGAGATTTGGCTTATCCTCAGAGACCTCACGTTCGCATTTTGTGTTAGGCAAGACGTGACGTTGTGTGGGATGCCATCCTATTGCCTGATCTTGCTGATCCCATAAACCACCGTTTCTTTTTGTATACAAATACTTGAAATTTTCATAGTATTTTCCCATCTCTAGAAATCTAGAGTTACAGGGAATAAGGTTTCCATCCTCTTCCACAATTAAATGAGTGTTCCCTACCCAGTTCTAAGTGTTTGATGATATTTAAGAAAGGGTGTCTATCTCAACTTCTTTGCGGTTTTTAATGTGTGGATGACTACAGTCAAACTCCCATTTTGGGGGTAATTATCTGCATTAAACTCCTTGGAGGCTGAGGCCAATTCATGTAACTCCAATGATCATGTAACACCATGATCTACCAAAACATGTAGGTTTATGCACTAAGTCTTACAAAGGCCTTGAACTGACAGAGGTGAATTTGCAGGACCCCAAGCGGAGACCACTTTTGAAAGCATCCTAGGCTGTGAGCCATCAGTCAACTCCATTTTCCTCTCTGCAAGCTGGCAGCGATAAGATTCACAGATCTTTCTGAGATACTAGGGTTGAAAACCACCTTCTTAGGGCTGCAGTCAGGAGCTCGCTGTGAACCTGCGAGAGAGTCGTCGGAGGGCCCAGCCAAGCACGTGTGGACGGCAGCGGCTGCAGTGAGATAAGGTCGAATGGGTGCTCGCTGCTCGGGGTGGTGACACGCAGTGCTTGCAAGCTTGCCAGGGGGAAAAGCTTGAGCATGTTACATGGAACTCTGGCTTTCTTCGCAATACCTCTCCAGATGCTGAGGTTAGTGGCATTCCTGCTGCTCTGTGGCATGCGAGGAGGAGAGGAGGGCCATGGGGTATGTGTGGGTGAGGGAGAAGCATTAGAAGTGGTGCATCTGCAGGACAGTTGCGTTGGGGGGTTGGGGAGGGCTGCCTGAGGTACCGGGAGATCTCTGCTGCGTCTGGGTTCGTTTGGTGTGAACAGGAGAATTCCCCGTGCTGTTTATCCTTGACAGAAGAGGCACATTTCTAACACTTCACTGGATCACAGACAATAAGAACAACCTTCACACATGCCCTTTTCTCTTGAAATTAGTAGTGATGTCCTGTTTGCTCATGTTTGCCCAGTGCTTTATCCCTTATCTCGCTTTCTTCCTCAGTTACAAACAGCTGTGCTCTCTCTTTTTTTCCCTCTGCCTTCTCCATTTCTCTCCTCTCATTACCTTTCTTTATCTTTATTTTTCCCTTTCTTCATTTCTGTACTTTGCCTTCTCCCTGTCCTGCCTGCTCCTTTTTCTTCTGATTATTTGGGAAGGAAGAGGGAATTTATAGCTCTCACTGGGTTCTGTTACCAACTGTTCCACCCATCTGACCTCTCTGGATCTTGCAGTCCACGACTCTGTGCCAAATTGTAATGTTACCATAGTATTTGGGAGCCCAGCAAGCATTGTGGCTTTCATTAGTTTTTAGTAATACCTCCCATGTAGTTGGACATAGCCAGCGGTGAGAAATGTAAAAGTACAAGTGCCTGCTGTTTCATCACAACGAGCGCAAAGAAACAGCTCGGACCTGTGCTCCGTGTGTTCCAAAAGAGCCGGTCTTGCACAACGTGCTGGATGAGCCTGTCAATGGCAGAGGAGTTGCCCCTCAACAGCACAGTGCAAGCAGCTTCTTGGAATCAACAAAAGCTCTTTTCCTGTCTTTGTTAAAGAGAAAAAGGTTGTATTTTAGAGTGAGAGACCAGGGAATAAGTAGGAGCAAGGAGGTGAACTCAGGGCAAAGTGACGCTTACATCAGGTAAAGTACCAAGTGGCAGATGTAGAAAATATCATCGCACAGGGGGAGGCACTAGAAATAGGAAATACGAGACCAGATGCACTGGCACAGCGTGTGTTGGGTGGTGTCTGGGCCAGATGGGCTCTCGAACCGAGTTTGCGTCTCTTACCCAGCCAGGAGATGTTTGCTGGCCGTGCCTGTTCTGCTCAAGTAAATAATTAGTTTCCTGGACAGATATGTTCTCCTGCCACCAGTTTGTCTTTCAAGACTGATGCCAGTGGTAACCCTTGCTCTCTAACTTCTTTTGTGCCTTGTCTTTGCTTCATTCTTTCTCTCCAGGCCACCCTGATGTTGAGCAGCCTTGTAAATCCAGTGTCAGAACATGGAGTCCCAACTCGGCAGTCAACCAGCACACGGTGCCCCCAGCCTGTCCTGAGCCTCAGGGCTGCTACCTGCAGCTGGAGTTCCGTTATCCCCTGACTCCAGAGTCCCTCACAGTCTGGGTGACATTTGTTTCCCCAGACTGGGACTCCAGCGGAGCAGTGAATGACATCAAGTTGCTCACCGTCAGCGGGAATAACATTTCACTTGGGCCGCAGAACGTCTTCTGTGACATCCCGTTGACCATAAAGCTGGATGCAGGACAAGTGGGTGAGGAGGTGTATGGCATCCAGATCTACACTCTGGATGAGCACCTGGAGATCGATGCTGCCATGCTGAGCTCTGTCCCCCACAGCACGCTGTGCGCGGACTGCAAACCCATCCAGTACAAAGTGGTTCGGGACCCTCCTTTCCAGTCTGGAGCTCCAGTGGTCATCTCAAACCTCAGCAGGAGATTTGTGGACACGTAAGTACTGCTTTCCAGAGAGCTGGCTAGACTTGTTCACAGAAAACCAGTCACCTGTTCCTCTCATCCTGTTAACGTCCAGCATCACAACTGATTGTGAGGATTTTGAACTAGATAGATGTGTCACCAAGAGAGGGTATTCTCCTGGTTTCTCTCTGGAACCGAGCATCCCACTCAGGTGTAATGCCCTGAGATTTCATAGATAGTTTTTGAGAAATTTCTGGGCTAGTCATGCAGAGATGTGAAATTCAGGCTTTGCTTAACCAGAAAGGATATGGCCAACTACCTGAGCATGAGAAGTTAAATGTTTAGGATAATCTGAGTGAGGACCTCTGGATCATCATTTCCTCAGAAATCTTTTGGAAGTAGTATTTTGGTGGCAAAGGACCCAGAATTGCTTTCAGTGCCAGAGCACCAATTAACTGCTAAAGAAAGAATGCGAAAAAGTACACTTGCATGTTCAGGTACATAAATGTATTTCAGCCACTTTCATCTTCTGCTTTCACGTGTCACTAAAACTGCGTCGGAGAGAGATTGTTCTAACATAGTAAACAGGCCAAATGCACTAGTTTGTTGTAGGGACTGAGTTTTATCCCAGGGGCAGTTACGCTTACACAGTCAAGGGCTGAACGATCGTTGAGGAGAGTCCAACTTCAAAGTGTTGAACAGTTTCAAGGAGATCCATGATCTACCCATAGGCATTCGACAGCAGGAAGAAAAACATCTTTTGCATAACATGATTCCCTGGAAATGATTCACTCATCTGTGGGAACAACATGAAGCTCTTTTGAAAAATGAACACCAGATAAAAGGAAACCTGCTAAGAAAACTGCACTCTAATTTAGAAAAGATGATCTAATTAGTACAGCTAATATCAAGGAAGCATACATCATTATGGTCTTCTAAAGCATATTTAAATATAATAAAAGTGATTAATTAACAATTCCGTAATCACAAGCTACCGTCCCTTTCATAGCCCAATTATACAGCACAGAAGATGCAAATTGTCCCAACGGATTTAAAAATTCAAGGTAACTAACAATAGTGAATACAAAAACAAGACCCAGGACATCACTGGGATTACTCATATGCTGAAAGTTCAGCATGTGCTTAAGTGCTTTCTTGGGTCGTAGCCTTGTTCCAACAATTGCTGGCACTCAACCCAAGATGAACATTGGCATATTGGAAACATGGAAAATGGTGAATTTTCCCATGGTTTTGCTGTTAAAGCATCTTTGCCTGAAACCTGGCCAGCTCTCACTGGAAAATGGGACTGGTTTGCTTTGAAATATTTGCGTACCTTAGCAGAAGTTCCCACAGAAGCAGGTCCAGTTTAGAGTTCATAATTAAATGTGAAAATTAAAAAAAAAGCCTAAAAAAAAGCCCAAAACATTACTTATTACTCGAGGGAGGTCCTCCTCTCCCTCTACTCTGACCTGATGAGACCTCACCTGGAGTCCTGCGTTCAGTTCTGGGCTCCCCAGTTCAAGAGGGACAGAGATCTACTGGAGAGAGTC
>JAVSBS010025506.1:0-18202 GCA_033124195.1 Coracias cyanogaster | reverse complement strand
TCTCTGGAGACTTTCAAGACCCATCTGGATGCGTTCCTGTGTGACCTGCCCTAGATTCTCTGGTCCTGCTTGGCAGGAGGGTTGGACTCAATGATCTCCAGAGGTCCCTTCCAACCCCTCAGGCTCCTTGATTCTATGATTCTAGGTTCTATTCCCTTGTCTTTTATTATGATTTTCTGGATCATTTCTAGATTATAGGTGCAGTGAAAGGGTACCAGTTGATTTGAGGAATTGATTTGGTACCAAGGATTAATGTCAGTTTTCCCATGTGTCATTGAATAAGTTGAATGGGGTTACGTTACTGTGCCCATCTGCACATCTCACCTAGTTACAGAGCCAGCTAAAAATCAGCCACAACATGGGCGTTAGTCTTTCTGGGCTCTGCCTGTGATCAGGAGATGGAAACGGGTGCTCCTGGAGGCCGCCCCAGCCGCCCTCACCAAACCCTCCCGTCGAGCTGGCCTCACGTTGGCTGTGTCTTTGCAGGGGCTACAGGGAAAATCCTGCCTGTGAGCAGGAGGAGACACTTGGAAAGCTAAAATGAAGTTTGTAGTCAAGCTGCGGATTCTTAAGCACTCATGGTTGGTTTTGATTCGAGTCTTCTGTATGTGTTTGAGATTTTGAAACGTGGGCTGATTTTTTTTCTCATAATATGCATATGTGCACAGCACGGAGCCGTGTCCCTGGTGATGGGGGTCGTGCAGGTTCACGGGCTGATGCTGAACATCCAAGCTGCTGCTGGGCCACACCTTGAGACACAGCAAACTCGCTGAAACTCTGTATGGGGTTGTGGTTATCAGGTAGAGGCAAAGGCAAGGTGCATTTTCCATTGGCACCTTGTGCAAAGAGTAGCCACGGTCCTTGTGCTCTGTAAGCAGGGAGGAGGGAAAATGCTTCAGGGAAGTCAGGGACAGAGGTGTTGGGCTCTGCTCCTGCGTCTGTGGGTGTGTGGAGGTAAATGCAATCTTTCTCGACCTGTTTGTCTCGTTCTGTACAGCTGGAATTCCTCCTATCTGTGCAGCCAGACTTTGCAGCCCCTTTATCTCTCTCTAAGCCCCAAGCCAGCCACCCCTCCTTTATGCTTTTGTACGTTTTCCATATTAAATAAAATGACCCCCCCACATGTTCTGTGGAAGGTTATTTTGAAGGCAGTTGCATATCTTTACTCTTGCCTCCCCTGACCTTGATCTTCACTTTCTCTTTTTCTCCCAAAGAAAATATTTGCTTGCACTGTTATCTGTGAGCAAGATCCTTTCCCCAGGTGTGGCGACGCTGAAAGAAAAATTAATTTCTCCTGCCTTCTCCCTGTCAAAGAGAGGGAACTTCTCTTTAAGCTGAGAGGAGAGACAGCCTTTAATGGATAGCCCTTGCCTAGTCAGCACTGGGTGCTCCGCAGAGGAGGGTAAATAACTAGAACAGTGGAAACCTTTTATTAAGAAATGCAAAGTAGTGCCAGACCTTCTGTTCTCAAGCTAAATTTTAATCTCAGCTACTGGCTCAAGCTGGGGCTAACAAACATTTCTAAGGGACAGGACCTTATTCTTGGGTCTTAGAGAAACCAGGCAAAATACACTCAATTCCGCTGAGTACCATCGGCCAGAATTGCTCGTAACTGCGATACAAAACGAGAGTCAGAGCCTAGGAAGAGAGCAGTAAGCTAAATAAATCAGTTGAGGGGGGAAAGAGGTCGGGCCAGGTGCAGCACAGACCTGCTGAGTCTTCACATGGCCGTGATAAGGAAGGAGCCTCATCTGCAAGTCTCAAAGTCTCAGCTCGCAATTTAATCCCAGGTTTGAGTTGTGCTCATACATAGAGGGTTGCGCTCTGGCTGTTCTCTAGGAATAGTGTGCGAGGTGGGCACGATGGGGAACGTGTTCCCTTGCCTGCACCGCAGTGCTTTTGCGCTCACATCGTTGCAGCTGGAAAGTAATCGTTGCTCTTGCATTCGTTTGTAGCACCCACTGATTTTTTAAGAGCTTGGTGAGAAGTGAGCGCACACAGTGAGGTGCTCTCCTGAGGACGTCCCGGGTGCAGGTGGGGGTCAGTCCCACCGGGCAGTCGTGGTGAGCAGCCCGTGCTCCCCGTTGTGCTCTCAGCAGCCGGGTGTGCTGGTGAGATCTACGCTCTCCCCTCCGGCAGCCCAAGCCAAGAGACACCGAGGTTAGTTTTGGATAGTTGTCAGAATAAGTGGAAAAGTTTCTAAGAATTGGAAGTTTTCCCAACTTTTTTCTGCCACAGACTTTGTAGGAAACCTCAAAACGTGGTGGATGGCGATGGATCGAGTTGTCTTTGTGCTGTTAACCTGTAGCTTTTTCAAGACAAAGGCACGGACTGAAATAGCCTTAGAAAGAATCCCAGCACGAAGCCCTGGGACGAGTTTTGGGTTCGCAGGGTTGAATTATCACTGAGAAGCAAGTGTGCTGTCCTGTGATATATTCATCTGAGCCATTCCCACACCGACTAGAGCTTTAGTACCTCGGTGACACCTAGAGATACTGCATTCATACTCGAAAAAGAAAGAAAAAAGGGACACTGAGAGAGAAACCTGCATTTTAGCATCTAGGGAGTATGTTTTCCTTCTTGGTTCTGGCTGATTTACACCTACATGCTATGACTAAACCTTTTCTGTCACTCGGCAGTAGTTGGAGGGGACTGGTTGTCATCCGTGTACAGTGGTTTAAGCAAGTACAATATTTAAAAAATATTTTGTTAGAGTCTGGAGTTCCATTCAGCGCTAGGCTTCTAAATTCCATGTCATTTACTGTGTTTTCACTCCAGCCCCAAGATGGTGGAGTGCAGATCTCACTGGGGCTTCTTGGAGCGACAGCAGAAGAACTGAGAAATTGCCACCGTGAAGATGGCCGGTAGTTGGGTGGCTGCCGTGGTATTGTTCCCGGCTCCTTAGCGTTTCGTGTGCTTTGGCGTTGTACTTTATCCGAAACAAGTGTCGGTTTCTAAATGTGGGTTATTGGTGTGTTTGCCGTGTGTTACCCATGTCCACTCAGAAGGATGTGTGATACGCGATTTGTCAGAAACACCCAGTGATGAGCAGTTGAAGAGATGGAAGTCAGCTCTTAGTCTGAATGTGGGTGAAATATTTGGTAAATTCCTAGAAATATGAACAAGCAGAGAGGCTGGAGAATCAGCAGTGGCTACTCATAATGAGCAATAATTCATTCCAGCCAATTATTGGTGTGCCTTCTAGCGCTTGAACTTAATAGGAGGGCTGCATTTACATGACACAGGCTCAGATGAACAGAGGACTGGAGAAACAGGAATATCACAATGATGGTATGTAAACCTAAGTCCCTGCTGAATGCAACACTAAAATTTCATGGCAACATCTGTCCTTATTATGGCATTCCTTCCTTCATCTTGAAGATCTATTTCTCTATTTTCTGAAGGTCTACCAGCCAGAGGAATGTATGATCTAAAGCAGCTGAAATGAATTGCCAGATCCATCTGTCATGAAGATAATTAACACCATATTTCCACCCAAACAAGATACAGATCACTGGGTGGATGTTCTCCCAACACCAAAAGCTGAAGCCCATATTATCACCACCTTCTCCTCACCCCTCCTCCACAGTTACCATGCCAAGACTCCCTTGATATGCCAGGAAATACTGAGGAGCATCTAAGATAGGACTGAGATGTTAAGAAAGCATTTTACATGCCCGGATTTATCAGTGAGAGCTGCTAGGTTGTCCGTGTGATATCAGCATGCTTCACATCTGGATTCCCAACAGGCTTTAGAACTAGATGTGCTATTCCAGATGTCCTTGTGCACGAATACTTACCCAGCTACCCTGCAAATGCCTTGCCTTGATGTGTGCAAGGACCTCATACACATTTTTGTGGATACATCCCAATGGTGGTTCATAGTTATTTCTACCTTTTAACTCCATTCTTCTCTGCGTTGTTTGAGTCTGTTTACCAGCTCTGTGTTGTCTGCGGATACTTGGACTTTTGGGGTTCAGATCTTTAGTTGCAGGAAATGTTTGTCAGTTAACCTTGAGGTGGTAACTGGAAAGCAAATTTCCATTTCCATTCAAATTTATCTTTCAATCCAACCTATTATAGCTACCAGAAGTAAATGCAAAGTAGTGTCATCTCTTGTTGAGTCTCTAAGCATTTGATGCCTACTCTCAGGTCTAGGAGTCCTGGAGACCTGCCGGCATTAAATGCATTTGTTCTCTAATCTGCATCTAAGAGGTTTCTTTCCCATAATTACTTAATTCTCCAAGTTATTTCTCTCTAGTGAGAGAAATCTGGAGGAGATCCCTATCTGTATCCATATGAAAGTTTACAGCTCATCTCCAGTACAAAATACTTTTGCCAGGCTTCAACATGAAGAGATTTACTCTTATTCACGTTTTCTTGCTCATTCCTAAGAGCTTCCCTGTCACTGGTTTGCAGTGCTGCATGGACAAAGCGATTTTGAGCAAACACTCTTCTGTCCCACCAGGTTTCTCTACCTCTGTAATTTCCAGTTCCAGGTACAGTACTTGCCCTGCTCGTTCTTGTCTAATTCTTCATCCACAGTTCTTGCGTTACGGATCTTTCAGTTGTTCCTCTCTGGCCCGTTTCCCAGCGGGATCAGCAGCCGTGCTGTCGCTGTCCGAAAGCCTCCGCGTGCCACTGAAGAGCTTCGAGTATATCGGAGCGGCCTGTGGTCACTTTTGGCAAAGCTGTGAAGTTTGATACTCGGCTGGTGCAGGACAGCGTAGCAGATCCCAGAGCTCAGCAGAGGTGCTGGCGATCTGCTAGTGAGCATCATCCATCTTCACAACTCTCTGAGGCCATGTCTCGCCTTGGCTGCCTTGTCAGCTCCTTCCTGGTGCAGCCAGTATTGATCGCCCTGTTTCTGCTTAATGAACCTAGAAATTTCCCATGATGAAAGAACAGAAAAATATTTGATGATTGCCTGCTCCGCACCTTCCCTTCCAACAGCGGAAAACTGGCCATGGGCTCATCTGACCCTAACAGAGGTGAAGTGCTAGCAAGCAGAGTCTTCCACCCAGCAGCATCTTCACCGCCAGCATTCCCCCAGGGAAATGCTTCCCTTTCCCGAACAGTGTATCCTGATCCCTGACCTGCATTGGCAGTGGGGAGCTGGGACTGGAAGAGGTTGCCCAGCAGGGTTGTGGATGCTCCATCCCTGGAGGTGTTCAAAGTCAGGTTGGACAGGGGTGTGAGTGACCTTTGAGTCGAGGGTGTCCCTGCCATGGCAGAGGGCTTGGAACTAGATGATCTTTAAGGTCCCTTCCAACCCAAACCATTCGATGACTGGGCAGGAAGGCAGCGGGGATGACAGATCCTGCTCATGTGCCAGACAGAAGCGTGTAGTTCTGCTCTACACCGAGTGCTCAGCGAGCTAGGAAGAAGAAAACTTCTTTTCTGTCTTCTGTTCCTGCATCTTTCCTTCACATCAGTTGTGCTGCTAAATACCAAGGTAGCACGGTTATTATTTATAGCATGCCGGGCATTTTAGAGTCGAAATGATCCAGGTACCTTCTTCCAAAGAGCTCACAGCCACACGTTGGAGGCTGGCAGCGCCGCTGCGCTCAGGGATTGCTCAGCTCCACTTGGCTGATGCAACTCGACAGCTGGAAGCCACCTTCTGATGGCGTTCCTTCTCTTGCTTTCTTCACTAAAGGTGCCAGGTTATCTTTGCGAAAGAAGAAAACCTGCTTCCTGACCCCACACACGGAGCAGATAGAGCAATTTTTTCCCTTACCACCCTCTGCCAAATTGCCTGAACCCTGCCCTGGAGAAGAGAAAGAACAATTTGACGGTCTGTGCCCATTCAGTAGGCAGCTTTTGTGCTAAGCCTGTGCAAAGATGCCATTTGGTGCCAGCTGTAGTGATAGATTTGTGCTTCTTCGCTGTTGCGGTTTCTTATGTAATGCTGTAACTATAGCTGGCACTTGACAAAATCCGTAGCTCCTGTTCTGGCTCGGCCGCACATGATGCAAGAATAAGGTAGCAAAGGCGGGTTGAAGTCTTCCTAGTTTTGTGACCCTGAAACAGGGCAGCCCAGAGGAATTTTTCAGCCTGGGTCTAAGGCTGGGATTGCTCTGAATGACCCCCAGCTGCCTCTCTCAAAGAAACGACTCGAGAGCACGAGAGGAGCCAGGAAAGAGGGACTGCCCCATTTAGGGAATGCCACCGTGCTTTGGGATCGACTCTCCCAGCTCTGCTCCAGCCAGGGACTCCCCAAGCACTGCTGCCTGATGGATTCACGGCTCCAATATACCTTCGGGGTGATAGGCGGGGGCTGCAGAGAGATCACACCCGTAGAATACAATTCAGCCATGTGCAAGTCCCTAAAAAGTGAACATTAACAGCTGCCCTATTATTAACCAAATAGATACTATTAGAAATTGATCTATTTAATCACTCCCAGCCAGGGTGGAATTTGAACTTGTGACCTAGAAGTAGTAGCAGAGTTTTCAGCTGCAGGAAAAAAAAAAAAAAAAAAGAAGGTCAAACAGGACTTTTCCTGCTGGGCAAAATAATTTATTGCAGGTGAAACAGTCTCAGATATGTGGTAAATTAGGCTGTGCATTATCTCATGGATAATAATTTCTCTCTGATGTTTGCCTTCTTGTGTGCATCTTTATTTTGGGCTCTAAATAAGATAAGAAGCACCAGAAATCTCCCAGGAATAACAAATGCATTTTCTTTGCTTGATTGAGGAAAGAAATATTGGACAGACATGTGTTATGCAACGATTTAAAAATAACTCTCTTGTAAAACTTGGAGTGAGCCTCAAATACCGCAGAAGAAGCAGAAATGTGTTACCTACCTTTTTATCAGCAGCGTCAGCCAGTACAGCTTTTTTCAGCTACTTTTGCTGAACTATTGGCCTGATCATTTCCTGGGCATTTTATTTTAATGCATTTTTCTAGGAAATAAATTCCAAGTCTCTCTTAAATTTTCAGCTACACTCAAAACAGGGAAGGATTTTAAAACCACGCTGCAGGAAGACTAAAATACCTTTGCTCCTTAATGCTGTGGTGGGTGCAGCCACAGACAAGACAGAAGCCTTTTAGGTGTGTCGTTGCATGGCATGTCACGCACTGAGCACACTGCAGGCCCAAGGCGCCCGTCGTGTGATTGCTTCACCCAAACTTCATCGTAGTCCTTCTGGCCAGGATCTTCTTGAATATATGGTGACATTGGGCATCTCCATGCTGATGCTCCACTTCCAGTATTTTCTTGGAGCTTTTTTGCAGTAGGAGAGGAAAGGTGAAAATAAAGCTCTTTCTTCTCTGCTGATGGTGCCCAAGAGGGGATGCCTGGAACTGGACACCCTGAATTATCAGCCACTCCTAAAAATACTGGCCCTGAGAGTTCAGTGCAGTAAACCAGATCATTTATTCACAGTGGTACAGGTTGTTTTTTTTAAATGTAAGACCAGTTGCAGATGTAATGACAATAGAGGAAATTAGCTCATGATGGGATTTTAGAAAGAGGCTAGTGGAAATATGTTCAGTAATGTTCAGTTATTAAACCATTAAAGATCCCACTGGAGACCAGCTAGTAGGATTTCTCATAATCTGAAGTGGCTTAAGGCAAAATACAGAGCCCCTAAGGAGGGAAATGACAAACCGTTCCTTTGGAATAGTCCCCTCATCTCCTCACCCATCTCTCCGTGCTCTGTGGTGTGCATGACAGCACATGGGTCTCTCTCACGCGTAGGCACACGTACATGTAGGCTCCTTCCTTCCTCCTGAGGATCAGCATCCCAGGAGTGCCATGGCCCCATGCCCTTACCCTCCAAAGCGGAGTTTGGGCGAGGACGGATGGTGGAGGTGAAACCAGAGAAAACTGCAAACATCTGTGTTCGCTTGGGGCCCGATCTGAGCCCTACTGAAAATGCACATAATAACTTCCACTGGCTTCGGGAGCCTTTGGTTCAGGTGCTGCAACCCTCTGCTCCCATGGCTCTATTTAATATTTTGGTGGGATTTGGGAGGGTATTAAGTTCTGAAGATTGGGTCTTGGCTCATGCCTGTTGAAAGGAAATCCTAGAGGTTGAGTCTGGATTCAGAGAAGCTGAAGAGCATTATTCTGCCAAGCTGATAACCCTAAATTGGGAAGAGCCTACTGCCCGCAGGGAGAGCCGAGCCTGACAGAGAGGGTAACAGCCGAAATGCTCTGAGCCCCAGCAACGAATAATTGACGTGCAGAAGCTGTGGGGTGGTTGCTGGGGTCCCAGACCCTGTGCAGGGTTTGCATCAGGCGTTTCTCCTGCAGCGTGCTCCAGAGCAGCACTGGAGCCCCAGCAGATGCTGCGGCTGGCGGGCCTGCACAGAGAAGCTGTGGCACAACCGGGATGTGGTGAGTGGTGTGAGTAATCAGGCAGTGCTCACCAAGAGGCACGATGCAACAGGCAAAGGTTCGCCGGTGATGACGATGGCCTTCAAAGCAATGAACCTGTCCTAACCTGCCTGCCTGTCGTGTTACTGCTTTCTCCCTGCCATGCCGGTGCAGCGGGGCACTGTCCTCGGGTGGTGGGTACTGGCACCATTCCCTTGAAATCAATAGAGAAGTGCTGGCTTCCACCAGTTGGAAATAGGGCTTTCTGCATTCCCCGTCCCAGATCTTTCCTTCCTCTGTCAAACCGTACAGCCTTCCCTCCCGCGGCAGCCGCACCTGAGCTTGCTTCGTGTTGGGAAGCGCTCCCGCCTCAGCTCAGGGGCTGCTCGCAGCGGTGAAGGAGCAAACACAACAGATTTTCCTCCTCCTTCCCAGCTTCTAATAGCAACCAGGTGCTCCAACACTTAACCTGTGTGCTGCCGTGAAATTGCCTGTCTAGTGCAAACACCCGTGTGAGGCCCTGGGCCTCAAGGATTTGCTTTATCCCAGGATTTGTAACCCAGTCTCATTTAGAGCCTCCATTTGTAGCATCCACCTTAAAAACTCATAATTTTTGTTGTTGTTGTTGTTTAAATGTGAGAGTAGAAAGTTGCCCGTTGACATTTTTTTAAATTTATTTAGACAAAACCCAAGAAATACCTTTAAGGCTTTGGCTGCAAACTTTGGTTTTCATTAACGTGCTACTGTGTCTTAAATTGGTACCAGGGCAAATGCTTGAATGATTGTATCAAAGTCTGCTGGAGTTAATTGGTTGCATATATATGTATACATTTGGTACTTTGGAAGTCTGCGGATCTTGCAGGAAGGACAGAAGAGAGCGGTCGGGGTGTTTAAGGTCCTAGAGAGAGCCTGGATTTGAGAGCAGAGGTGCTATGGCCAAGCGTGTGGTCCTGCACCGGGGCATCATGCCCAGGCAGGAGCTGGGCTGAGCAGCAAGTGCAAACCTTTACAACTGAGAGGAACAGAGGAGCAGCTGAGTTGCAATAGTTTAAACCTGGAGTATTTTACTGAGATCTAAAGTTAAAGGAGATTTACACTAGCTTAAGCAAGGCAGAGCTGGGCACTAATTGCCTGGTTTGATTTTATGGTAATTATGAGAGGTGATGATGATTGGTTTGTAGAAGTATTTCATGGAGCTAAGGATATTTTCCTTTTCCTAATAGATTGGATCCCTCAACCTTTGACTTCAATCTCAAATACATGGGGTCTTCATGGTGTTGCACAGGTGGGTAAGGACATTGGTTTAGGTGTCAGTAGAAATATCTGTGAGTTTGGGCATTGCCTTGGTGCCACTGCTTTGAATGGTGAGACTGGATTTCAGCAGGGCCACCTCATGGTACAGAATGTTCCCCACCAAATACTCAGCTGAGATTATCTGTTCAGGTCATTGGGTGCTCTGTCGTTCTTCCTCGGAAACACCCAGTTCAGGTTTAAGCTGGTTTTGGGACCAGAAATCCACCGTACAGCTCCCGCTCTCCCGGCCAACCCATGCGTGTTCATTCAGTACTTCAACCACCCTGTTTTGATTTGCTTGTAAACAAATGAATCATAGAAAAGCTGGAGGGCACAGAGCAAACCCACCGCTCCTGTTGGGATTTATCTCATCATGGATGGATAGGAAAGCTTCTCCAAGGCTGCTTCCTTGGCATTTATGGCTTCTGAGTCAGCTCAGTGTCTGAGAGAGGCAGGAGACTTGTTTTCAGGCCTTTGCACCTGCCATGGCGCTGGGCTTATCCAAACAGCGAGAGATCGGACCGCAGCTGAAAAAACAGCCCCTTGCCAAAGCTCGTGATTTTTGACGTCCTTCTCTTGTTTACAGCATCCCGCTCCTCCTCTCTCCCGACTGCAGAGCCGGGCAGGAATTCTCTTATTATCTTCTGCCGTGCTTCTCATGCCATTTTTATTAAAAGAAGGAAAAGCAAGGTGAGGGGGAGCGTGTACAAGAGAGGAGGAAAAAGAAGAGAACAGTCATATTTGTGCAGTCAGAGGCAATGCAGGAAAAAGGACGAGACTTGGGGAGCAGATCTGCTCAGGTTGTCCTGAAGCGACCTCAGCCTCTGGGTTACTCTCTATCAATAACTTCTGGAGCACGTGAGGATGGGGTGCCTGCAAACGGCGTGGTGGTACTGCTGAGAGGCAAAACCCTGCGCATTTTAATGACCCATTCTCTAAGTTGCAATGAAGAGAGCGGTGTTAGCTCCTCGGAGCTAGAAACATCGAGCCCCAGTTCGGTGCCTGGGACTGGGAGGCTCTCAACATGTCCGAGCAGTGCCGCGCTTCTTCACTGGGCTAGTGGATGTTTGGGATCATTCAGGACCTCTGTAAATGACAGTGGGAGTTTTGGTGGCTGCGAGCAGCATGGACAGCTCCAGGCTGCGGAGGATGGGACAGGAGATGGCGTAGACCTTCAGCTGTTCTGTACGTGGTTGTGTTCGGTCACACCAAGCAGCTGATGCAAAGCACTGCAAGAAGCGAAGATGTGGGGTCACTGCTCTTTGCTGCCCGCGGATTTCCTGTTTTGCTCGGCGTGGCTTCCTTGCTAGAGAAGAAGAATGAAGGTGATGGTGTTAGAGGGGAACAGGGACATTGCTGGCAGACCAGGGCTCGTTCTGGGGTGTGGAGAGCTGTCCAGGAAGTGTTGGCTTTTGGCTTAAGAGTGTGGTGGCTGTTTAAGGTCAGAGAAAGATGGGTCCTTCATGAGGCTGCTTGAGGTGTGGAATTTGCCTGTTTCACATGATGCTGCCTGTGACAGCCAGAATTTAATTGGGGATGCCTAAGACCTTGTCGTCTTGTCCTTAAATAACAGGAACGCTGTCTGCTTTCATTGCTGTCTGGCCATTTGTGTTTTCATAAGGCAGAAGCTGGCCTCAGCCTTAAGGATATTTTCAATTTTGTTGGAAATGAGTCTTTGCTGTTTAAAACTCCTCTTTGTAGTAGGAAAAAAATAAATGCCATTGTAGTAGGGAGAGAGGCGTGAGCTGTTTGCTTTCCCTCAGTGCTTTCACTGCATCTCGAGCGTGTGCTGGGTCCTCATGTGCTGAAGCTCTGTGGTGGGCACAGTGCAGACGTGGCTGGGGCAGTGTCAGCCCTCCCAGGCCTGCTGGCACTCGAGGGCACGTGTGTTGCTCCTGTAAATTCAATGATCCTTTAAAGCCACCTTGGTCTGAGTAGAAAACGACTTCCCAGACGCGTAATTTTTCCCGTAAGTTCTACAGGAACACCCAAACTGAAAGCAGAGGTCCCTTGCCTGGGGGACGCAGCAAGATGAACTCAACTGCCCAGCCTCCCAGGAAAAACAGGAAAAGAATTAGAGGGGTTTATATTTGTGACCCTGGATCCATCACTCGCCACAGCAGACAGGGAAGTTGCCCTCGCGGTATTTCACACGGCACGTCCTAATTCCCCCTCTGAGCAGAGGGCTTGAGTCATTGCTTTTTAATAAGACGGCCTCCCCACGGGTGGGAGCTGCAGCGATCAATGCGGCTTACTCACTTCTCGAAAAAGGTCATTAAAAGACCATAGATACAAGTTTAAAAGAGTGTTTGTTCACATCCTTAATGTTATAGATGTTCTTCTCCCTCACTTCCTCAAGTAGCATCGTACAAAGCTGGCACGTGTTGGACCTGCCTGACAGCAGAGAGGAAAGAGCACGCTGGCTGTTCATGTCCCATCAGCTTGGAGGGAAGGTGGGAGAGAAAAATAAATGGTCAAAAATCACACTTTTATCACCACTTGGAGCAGAGCTTACTTTGCTGACATCTCCAGATACAGTCTGTAATATCGACCTTGGTGCCCCGTAACTATATAAGAGAGAATAAATTCTTTTTGGGTCGTTTTTCCGCACTTTGTTCCCATGTTGCTTCCTCCCTCCCTCCCTCGCTATGGTACTGGATTACTGCCCGAGGTATTGCACGCATCGTCCCTTTAGCAGCTGTATTCTTCCGGAATGTGGGTATTGTGAAGGAATGCTGAAACGCTCGGTTGCTGCCAATGTGATAGATTTAACAGTTCAGGAAGATACAAGCATCTCAGGTTCCAGTTGTTGAGACATGAAATGCCATAGCTGGCTCCGCCAGGGTTTTGCCACTAGTTGCATCAGGCCAGGGTGACCTTAAAGCACGGTAGCTTGTGTTTGAGTTTCTGAGGTGGCTTTCTGGTGCTCTGGTCCAGGCACATCTCCAGCTATGGCTGGGTGATGTGAGGGCACCCCTGGAGCACACATGCTCCTATTTCTGATCTCCTCTGGACATGGCTGGTTTGTTGGTGCTCTCCTGTCCCCAGCGTGGCGAAGGTTGTGAAGCTCCAGGCTGGGCTGTCCGAAACGGGAGCTGGGATGATGACGGGGAGCATTGGTCCCGTGCAGCACAGGTCTGGAGAGCTGGCTCCCGGTCCTGTCCCAGTGGCTTTCCAGGGGCCGTGTGTCTCCAGGCACTTCACTTTTTCTGTAGTGTGTCCTTGTAGACAAGGACATTAAGTTGATAGCTCATGGGGTATTGTGAGCATGAGTAACTTCATAGCTATTTCAAACCCAGACTGTGTAGAAGTAAGGGAAGCCAGGCTGTGCAAATACCAAAACATATGTGTAAGGAGTCAGATGTTTTGTTCACCTTGTTTTTTGAAGAAGAAACAGCCTTGAGTCATCATCCCTGGAGGTATTTAAAAAACCTGTAGATGTGGTGCTGAGGGACATGGTTTAGTGGTGACCTGGCAGTGCTGGGTTAACAGTTGGACTCAATGATCTTCAAGATCTTTTCCAACCAAAATGATTCTATTCTTTTGTGTGTCACTAAACTACAGGGATCATTTTCCTGTCACAACATAACACTTCCTATTTTGGAGCAGCAGGCTGCAGTTGGAAACCTCGCTGTCTGGGAGGTGACAGGATCAGGCCGAAGCCCACGGCCCCAAAGCCAGCAGCCACCGCGCTCCCATGTCCGCAGGTTCCTCATACAATCCATCCAGTTAAACAGGCCAGAGTTCTCCCCACCTAATAGCTTTCATTTCCAGTTTTCCGTCTTGTACACATTAATCTCCTAACAATTCATAAACGCCATATTCTTTCCCGTGCTTGATTTAGTTGTGTGTCTTCTTCCATGACATTCTGCCAGCTTCCCACCCCGTACACAAACAAATGTGAACTTTTCCCATTTTCCCTTTGCTTACACGTACACACGCGCGTGCACCAACGCTCCCGCAGAGACAGCCCTCCTGCTGCCCGCCCCTCACCTGTGGAAACCACACAAAAACTCCAAATCTGAGAACGACTGTTCTGCGCTCAGGCGTGTGACCTCAGCGCGTCAAAAAGCAGCGCGGATTTGGGGGTTTTGTGGCTGTTATGGCTGCCCGAACTGTTCATTTTGTTAACAGGCTTTTCTAAGAATTGAACCTTTCTTGTGGTTAGCAGATCCCCAGCGGCAACATCCACATTTCTGCAAGTGTATTTGTTAATCCTAAATATTTCACGAATGGGTTTTGAGAAAGGGCTTGAGAAATAACTGCTCTTCAGTAATCGGAGCTTGCCTCTGCTTTTGTTTCATCAGTATGTATCCGAAACGGCCCGTCTTAATGAATGGATTTATCTGCGAGTGAAATCTAGAGGAAACCCACAGTATTATACATCAGCATGTGTTTGGCCTCTTAAGTTATTTCCTACAATTTTACTTTTTTTTTTTTTTTTCAAACCAGCTGTTTTACATGGGTCCCAAGGGCCAAAGTTTGAAATTTTTCACTTTGATTGAATAACCACTCCTACCAGTATCTGCGTAGATATCTCCCCAGTCTGTAGGTGAATTAAGAGAGTGGTTGTGCTGCTTGAATCCCCAGATCTAGCTAACAGGAGCCACAGGCTGTTGCCAAGCGGAGTCTGGTGAAGAAGCAGCGAGGAAGTCAGTTGTGTTCTGTTTTTGTTCCACCGAGCTTCACTCCCCGTTCCAAGTGTAGGAACAAGGAACCAAATCCAAGCACTGTTCGGGTGCAGCTCTTTCCGTGACAGTTATCCAGAGTATCCATGAGAAACAGCTTTGTTGTAAGATATAAGGTGCGATACTGGTGCTTAAGTCATGCTTGTTAATTTAATGGATGTTGTAAGGAGATGCTTATTTCACAAACTTTAAGATTTCAGTAACTACAGCCCATTGATACCTACTTCAATGGCTTTGTTGCTCCGTGTAGCAGATAGATCTCTTCATAGTACACACTTCATTAATACGTGCTTTTTGACCAAGTTTCTGTGACAAAAAGACATGTATATTACTGTCAGTAATTGGGGCAATATGAGCGAGTAAGTAGAGGAGTGGTGTGGGTTAGGAAAGAGCTGGGCTGTGCTACGGGCTCTGCAATTAGCCTGATTGATGACTTGGAGCAAATCATTTTGCCTTTGCTGCTCCGTGGCTTTACAAATCGGCACAATGAGGATAATGGTAATGAGTTTCTTTGTGGAACGTTTTGAGTTCTGATAATGTAAAAGGCATTGTAAAAGAGCTAAACATTTATATTAGGCTCTTTATTATTTCTATATGGCATATAAAAAAAATTATTCCTCGTTTACAGATGCACAGGACTTAGGTAATTATGGCTTTGCATAAATATGGAACAGTTTGCTAATTCTTTCTGTGAACATTTGGATGGTAATACCATGACGCAGTGCTGTGGATCCTATTTTTTTGTGCTCTCCTTTTTCATTCTGCTGTTTCAATACCTGTATGCAAAATGAATAACTTACTTATCTATCACTGAAACACCTCCAGCCCAAGCCTCGCTTAAATCAATAGGCAAATTCCCACTGGCTCCAGCTGCAGCTGGATTGAGCTTGGGGCTGGTGAGCGAGGAATTGATGTTTCCAGGGTATTTTAAGTTCCTTAAATGCACCGCGCCACGAGGGTGCAGGTAACACTGGCCCGGCCGTGGAGAAACAGGCGCAGAGCGCTCGGCTGAGCGCAGTGAAGCCCAGGGCTGGTTTCTCCGACGCTGCAGCGCTGTTGACTGCCGGGAATGCTGTCACAGTGTGTCCCGCACGTGGTTTGGGGTGCCGTGCTGCCGTGGTGTCAGCGCACTGCCAGCTCTGCCATCTGGTAGATGATCCAGCATGATCCTCAGCAGCAAATAGTTGAGCTGGCCAGTAGGAGTGGCACCGGTTTGAGAGCCGTGTGCCAGTCGAGCACAGGCGTTGGTAGCGCTCCTTGTGCTCACAAGGAAAAGCCACCCAGCCAAAAATTAATCCCACCGACACGAGCGAGGAATATTCTGAGGACCTGACTGAACAGAAACTTGCCTTTTTTGGCAGCCAACCCCCCATTTCAGTACCTCCTTCTCTGCCCTTTGCTACTGCCTTTGTTGTACTTAATATTTCCTTTGGTCTTGCAGGGAGCTGAGCGATAGCACCACGTACACATACCAGGTCGTCGTTGTGTCCGGGACGGAGGAGAGCGAGCCTTCCCCCACGCTTGTCTATGTCTCTGGAAGTGGATACTGTGGAGACGGGATTATCCAAACGTAAGTCTGGAGCGAGCAAACAGATAAATCTGGGCACATCTCCTCAGTCAGAATCTGAGACTAGAAAGCAATTGATGACCTCTGATGTCTCCTCAGTTTAGGCCAGCTCTCATCTGTAGATAGTGACTCACGTGCTCGATGATTACCAGGATGATGACATTTAATTGGAACTTAGGCCCTACTACCCTGGCACCAGTAGATACAGACAGAGATACAGATAATGGAGTCCAGACTGCAGGATCGATACGGAAGTACGCTCTACGCTATTGATGCTGTTTGTTCGTGTATACTTATTTTTATACATGTATATGACATTCCCTATATGGTGCTGAAGTCAGTGCTGGAAGAATTCACACAACCCTTTGGTGCTGTCCTTGCACATGAAGTCCCATGTGCCCGGCAGCAGGTGGACAGGGTAAAACCCCTGCCACGTGGTGGGCCAGGATCCTGGTGCACCCTCCTGTTTGACTGGCCACCAGAGCTGGGCTGCATTTGAAGGAGATAGATCTGGCCTCTAAGGGAGAGTGCTGGGAATTGCCTGTTCTCAGTCACCTCCCTCTCGCTGGCTGCCCATTCTCGGACCGCTGATAATGTGAAGCAATCATTCACAACTGCGTTAGGGTTTATTCTTTTACTACGTTGGCCCTTAAGGCCACCTGCTTCAAAGCTTCCTGGCATTAGGTAATTTAATTATTTAAATGATGGAAGTAACAACAAACAAGTGCTTAATCCAGTCAGTGTTATTTTCTTGAAATAATGCTGATCAGTAATCGCACAGTGCCGCTCCGTCAGATGATACACCTGTCAGCAAGTATTTGCAGGATGAGGGCCAACAGGCAGGGAAATCAAAGACAACGATCAAATGACATATGAATCCAGGGCCGTCTTGGAGAGAGAGTGGAGAAAGAAATTAATTTTGCTTTCCATAACTTTTCTCCTACTGTTATGTTTGCACATTCCTCAAACATCACTTGTGGCTTTGCAGCAAGCGTCGAACAATAGCTGAGCTGCCTCAGGAGCGAGCAGGAACCAGACAGTGTCCCAGCTTGGTTGGTTGTGGCCCCACTTACAGCTGTGGCAGCCCCTTTCTCATCTGGTTCGTACTCTGCCGCGACCACGCGGGCTGGCACAAGGCCCCGGCCCCAGCACCGCCTGCTCCCTGACAACTGCCCTCCTCCGAGCGCTGTCACCTGGAAGAGCCCAGCACCAGGCTTCATGCCTTGTTATTCCCGTGCTGGGGTCACAGCCTGGCCCTTCCAGATTTAATACAAAGAGTTTCAGAGATTCCTGTTCTCTTTTTCCCCACCTGCTGAGTTGCAGCCACACCAGCTATGAAGGAAGTTGCTCATATCCTCATCAGAGAACAGCAAGTGGTATCCACATGTGCAGGAAAGCAGTGGCCAGGCACGCTAGTGAACCAGGAATGATGAAAGTCAGGGCTGGAGGAGAAAGGGAGAAGTATTTTAAGGGTCGGCACATAAAGCTGCTGTACCAGATTTCAGGGCTTTGGGGTTCTGCAGAGGGTTTGCAGCGATCGCCGGGATGATGCCAGTTGCCACCTGACTCCTTTTTGCATGTGTGTGCCCTTCCTACAGAGACCTGGGGGAGGAATGTGATGATATGAATAAGATGAACGGTGATGGCTGCTCCCTCTTCTGCCTGCAGGAGTTATCCTTTAACTGCATCGGTAAGTCTGGCTCAGACCCCTCCACTCATGGTGGCCAACAACTCTACGCAGAGCGCGAGGAAAAAAATCAACAGTATTTTCAGCATTTCCAGTTGAAGAGTTGTCATGGAAGAGAGAAAAAAAGGTGGAATTTGTAGGTTTGAAAGGCGAACATATCTTCCCAGCTTCTGGTCATTTTGATGGGAAATTGGTTCTGCTGGCATTGAAACAGCCGAGGACTTAGGGCTAAGTCAGCCATTGTGGGACTGACCCAAAGCCCATTGAAGTCAGTGGGTGGTTTTCCACTGGATTCAATAGGCTTTAGATCTGGCTACGTGAGAAGACATGAACTGATTTTTTTCTGGTAAACAGGAGGAGGAGTGAAAGGGGAAGAGAGGGAGACCAGAGGCAAGTCCAGCTGAGGTCACACCTCCTTTGAGTTGCAAATCAATATCTGAGGATCAAAGGTCCAGCTAATCCCCTTTTTCAGAGGTGAAAACTACTTAATCAGATTTCATTTGCAAGCCTGGTTTGCTCTGATTAGCAAAACCTGTAAGCACAATGGCCGGAAGATGCTCGAGCTATCGGGGAGAGCAGGGCTGCAGTTGTGAGCTTTACATCTGCATTAACAAGGAGTATCCCCTTTATCAGGAAGAG
>JAVSBS010025505.1:0-17185 GCA_033124195.1 Coracias cyanogaster | reverse complement strand
GAGATGCTAGGAGAAAGGTTGGACTTGATGACCCTGGAGGTCCTTTCCAACCATAATGATTCTGTGATTCTGTGTGAATCTAGTACTAAACACTAACTGTTCAGGCTGATATCCACTAATATTCTGCAAGGTTAGATCTTTAAAGGCTCAGCCTGCTATCTCTGCTGTTACTGAATGCCTGGTCAGCTTCATTGAAACCCCATTTTACCGTAGGAAAATCTAAAATTATAGTTAAAACAACTTATTTTAGAGGAGATTCCCTTCTCTTGAATCCCCACAAGTGATCGCTATAAGAGATCAGCCCAATCAGTTAGCTTAAGGGCTGGAAAGCTAAATCCTAAGAGTTCACTACCTAGCACATACAAGGTAAGAAGCATCATACATAAGCATCTGTCTCATTCTGATTTGAGTCTGCCTGTAGGCAATAAAGAGAATATCTCTGGACGGATAAGTTCCTATTTATACTTCATAGATTTCTTGTTGGAGGTAGATTTCTTTCTTATTCACAGAAATGGTAGCTAGGCCTGACATAGGAATTTGCAAAGAAATCTGTCATCAGTAAAGCAGGAGCCTGTAACTCACATGATAGGAGCAATTAGTTCAAGACTGTATCAGCAGGCCTTAAAGAGCAGTGAGAGGCATACTCTAGCTGTTCTGTGTGCCATTGAGCCCAAATACACTCTGTGTTCCAGACAGAGCACTAGAATACCTCAGTAGAGATTACATAAGCATTGCTTCCACTCTGCTTAATGGTCACTTCTCCTGTGTCCCTTTTCCTTCCCATCCCATGTGCAGGAAATCCAGCTATCCTCATGTCATGCCACAGTTAAGATTTAGAAGGAAGACTTCCTGATCCTTTTGCATCTTGCAGACTCAGCATCTTACAACATTTTATACTTGCTGAACTCACAGAGCCCATGGCTAGGTAAGAGAACAGTCTTTCTTACTAGTTGCTTGGTATGTTAATAGTGACTCATAAGCAGAAGACAAAACAAGTAGAGTTGAGACAAGTTGTAAAATCACATTTTACAGAAGCTGCAGCAAGCAACTATGTCATGGATAAGCCCTTGAGTATTAAAAAGATCCAGAAAGGTTTTCCACTGGGAATCATAACTGCTAGTTTAACATTTTTAAATTGCACAAGCTAAGTTACAGTGAAAAGAGTGATTATCAAGGTGGGAACACCTAATAATCAATGAGATCAGCCATAAGCACACAGATCAGTCATGAGGAACACAGAAAAAACACACTGAAATTAATATAGCAAATACTTTTAGAAGAGTTAAGGGTTTCTCTGAACACCTACTGCAAAAAGCCTGACTCCATCAGGCATAATAATTGAACTACAAGTTGATTATGTTTCTCTTTCGACATCTGCTTTGTTCAACTAATAAAATAGGGCCTAATGATTAACTTGTGGTCCAAACAGGATAATCTCTCCTTGATAGAGATCAAACAGAACAGGTAACTTGTTTCTGACCAGTGTCTTTCACAATCAGCAGTAACTGAAGGTAGTGTACCAACTTTTTCTAGGTTAAGATATTTTTAAGAATTAAACTTGTGATTTCAAGAAATTATCAGGAAGTACCCAGGTAGCATGGCAGAAGGACTCCCCATTCCATTTATTTTTAGAGGTCCACATATCAAGCAGATGTGGCTTAAGTGCTATCACTGAGGTGTTCCAAAAGGTGTATAATCTTGTACAAAGTGTAGAAATTAATACTGAAACATTTCTTGCATAGCACTGCCCTCTAGTGAAGTCACATGAGATAAAAAAAGAGAACCCATACCACTGTATAAAAGGCATGAAAGAAATACAACTCTAAATATACAAATACTTAAATTCCTATCTTCTTACAACAGCTTGTTTCAAGACTTGACCCACAAGTGTGACCAAGAACAACTAAATGTTCAATTCTACCAACTAGACTGATCAAAAAATGCATCTGCTCAAGTCAAAACCAGATAAACTCTAGTTTAGGATAATGCAGTGCTTCAAAAAAATACAAGTCAAGTTCACATCAGTTTGTTTCAATATGAACATCCCACAAACCCCCCTCCATTTAGAGAACACTTCAGAATAGAAGACATTTGCTGTGTTCATAGCCTAAATAGCTTTATTTGAATTACGTTAAACCTGAGGAAAAGTCACATTATGACATCATTAACCCTCATAGCAATTCATAGTGTTCAGTTGCCTCCACCGAACACTATTTCATATGAATACAATGCACCCTTGTCAGTACTGCCTCTGATGGAACAGATAAGCTAGTCCAAAGAAGTAGACTCGGGTGTGGTGCACTTTCACATGTCCCATCAATACAGGCAACACTTCTGAGCTTGTGTAAAAGGACCCAGGATACCCCCTTTCTTTAAACGGTACCTGTCGTCTTTGTGCATCTAAACTGCAGTTTTCTTGAGAAGTAATCTGACTCTAAAAGTAATAGCCATCTACTTTCTCATATTAAAGAAGTCTGCCTCCACCTCTGGCTATATACACATACTACTATTCTAAAGCTAAAAATGGAATTCAAGAATCTTATTTCCAGAACATCATTAAGCATGATAAACAGTGGCAGTGGTTCACACATCATCTCTAAATTGTGATTAGTAAAGGAGAAAGCCTCCTAAATGCATCTGAAAATGGCTGACCATCTCATGAACAGTTGCCTTTTTCTGTTGGTGGTCTGCATTATGGGGGTTTTTGTTGTTGTTGGGTTTTTTTTGGCGTGACTTTGTTTGTTTAGACTCTTTGGGGTTCTTTGTGGGTTTTTTATTTGATTTGTGTTTTTGGGGAAAAGCTCTTACTATACAGCTAGGAAAACCATTAAATATGTTAACTAGTAAAATCTCAGTTCTTCCATGACAGTTTTAGTATTCAATCCTCAGTTGCTATAAGAGCAACTGAATAGTAATGCTGCTATTTAAAAAAAAAAAAAAAAATCTCAAAGCAGTGAATAGCCTGACCAAACAAAACTGGTATGTTCAGGATGGCATTTCTTGAACAATTTGTTGCACACAGCAAACAATGCATCTGGTACTTGGGTTATCCATTTCTCTAACATTCATCACTACAGCATCTTTCTACAGGCTCACCATTTTTCATATTAATGTTTTCCCTCCACCATACGGAGATTGTCCCACTTATTTCTCAATGTTCAGTGGACAAAATAGGCAGTCAAGATTTAATATGCAGAAACCAAGTATGACAGCCTCTACACTACAGCTTTACTACAGTGTAATAGAACTTGTGCTTGCTGGATATATCTGTAAAAAAGTTAACTCTGACTCAGTTGTAACACTGAACAAATATTTTGCCCTCTTGCCATCTTCTGTGTTGCACCATCAGGCTTAGAAGAGCATTAACAAAAGATTAACCTCCTTTCAAGCTGCAACTCTAAAATCTCAAAGTACAAAGCTATTATTGATCCAGCAGTTTAATATCTACAGTTCTACAAGAGTGCAGTAGGAATCAGGCTGTTAAAACGAAGAACACTGAAATTGGTTTGCTATTTCAGTTACTTACTGCTTCATGGAGAAGTGAACAATATCAAATCACAACACTTCTTTTATATTTAAGAATTGACATTGCAGTGATTAAGTGGTAATGACGATGAATGCTACTAGCTTCTGGATTTCTCAATAACTGTTTGATGTCTTCTCAAAATAAAAGCACTTGTTCACTACTGATTTTAAGGCTAGACCGATTATGAAAGGTTTTAAGCTTTCCTTCTGTTAATAAAAATAAGTCAACTGCAAGAAAAGTAAATCATTCTCTGGACAAAAATTAGATGTGAAAAGGTCATTAAATTTGCCAGTAGACTAACTGAGCTTTGCAACATCTCTCTCAGGATGAGAGGGGAAAAAAGATCACTTTGCAGTTTCAGAAGAAATCGAATAATGTTTATTAAATGTTTTGGGAAAATTACAGAGCTAATTATAATCATCCTTCAAGGACACATTATATGAGATGCACAAGATGACTCAAAAATTAATCTGCCTATCATTGTGATTAATACATTATTCTGCCTTGAATTCAAATAGCAATCTGGAGCTGACAACAACTATTGTATTAATACCTAAGGCAATGTAAAACCATTTCAATGCAAAACACATTAATGAAAGAATAGATGCAAACTACATCATCTGTGAAAGCTGTTTCAAACAAAGCACTGCAGCCCTAATTTATCATTTTCTTGTTATATTCCACATTTGTAGACATGGAAAGCTGTCAGTATAAATCATCAAGGTCATGTATTTGCAAAGCCCCCCTGAGGATCACTTGTTCCTATTTCTTTAGAAACAATTTTAAATATCAAGTGCTGTACTTCACTATTATACATTACATAATGCAAAAAAAAACCCACCAACCACAAAGCCTACTAAAGCTCTAAAACAAAAAAAACTACCAATTCAAGATAGTGTTGAAAATTGAGATATACCAAGTTTAAACATTACTCATTTAAATATTGTATGTACTTGAGAAAAATGACATCTATGCTTTTGCTCGTCAGTAATATTAACACATGTGAACATCTGTAGACTTCATCTACACTTTTAATAAAGCTATTTAATAATTTCCTCTTAAAAAGTTAAAATCCCTAGTTGCATCTTTCTCCCCTCTCCCAGTCTAAAGTGTCAATTAAGGTAAAGAAAAGACTAGTCTTCAGTGTATTCACCAAGGAAACGCAACATGAAATGTGAGTATTATATTCTAGAAGACTATGTTAATAAGGATCAGCTCAAAGTTAGTCACAAGAAGCATAACTGCAGCTTCTGCGGCTAAAAAAACTTGTACTTACATCTATTTACAGAAACATGCAATTTGCTTCTTGCACAACAAAGTTTTTAAAGTTAGACTATAGCTGTTAGTGTGCTAGAACAGTATAGCAGTGTGTCAAAAGCCGAAGGCTAAAGCAGTAAGCATTACTCTGAAAACAGTTTAGTTCAAGTTTTCTCCAGAAAATAACTTGGAAACTTCAAGAGTTAAGTGTTATGCATATCTGCTCATAAGCTTATTTTCAGAATTTTGATTTACTTCTTAAATGGTACTGTAGCAATACAAATAAGATACAGAAATAGCATTCACCTAAACTGTTATACTCAACTTCAAACAAATCATGCCGCTAAAACAACAATATTCTCCTTTACCAAACATTTAATTGATTTGGAGGAGGGAGAGGGGTCCTAACCTGTATCTATAAAAAGTTTCATGTTTTTAGAAAATTTAGACAATTCAGTTCTCCAACCACTTCCTAATAAAACAAGTCACTTACAAAGAAAAACTGCTCATTGGAATGGCCATAGTGAAAAGAAATAGAAACAAAGCTGAGAAAACAAAAGCTTATAGGGCAAATGTATGAGGCAATTTTAGAATTTATTGTCATGGAATTAATAAGGCAAGAGACTTGTCAAATACAACTAAGATGTCCACTCTAGCTTATCTTTATACATTATCTTCAAAATGTTTAGCCTCATGCTAGACATCTTTCATTTCCCTTCGCAATCAAGTGTTAGAGACTGTTTTTCCTATAGAAGGCTAACACTACAGAAAAAGGTTCAGACTTGAGAAGAAACAGCCCACAGCCAGACACTCATCATGATAAGGTCCAGAGAAGCCACAGTTGCCACATTCTGCAGGACTGTTCCAAAGTGTCACAAGGAAGATTCAACAGAACAAGCCAATTTTCCACTCAGAGGTATAGAGTTAAGATCCTCTCTAAACACGTTTTACTCCTCCTCAATCACCTTTCTTGCGTCTCATTTCTGTTCTTGTTTGAAAGACATGGTGTTAAGAAATGCCATACAACATTTTAATCTGCTCCTTCACTCACATATTCACTGTTGACTCCTGAAGATATTTCATAGCGAGTGTAAAACTTTGAATTCAAATCTAATTCTTACAGTAACTCCTGCTTTTAACCAAGAGTATCTGCAAAAACATATACTACCTTCTGTATTAAGTCACTGAAAATTTTGAGGAAGCCCTGACCTTCACTAGGAGAAGCAACTACTACATCAACTCCTTAAGCCAGTAATTTTATATTAGTACCTTCCCAGTGATTTACCTTGAGGTATCAGATGCTTTCAGGTCCAACACATATTAGTAATCCCTCCCCAAATTCATAACCAGTATTTCACAGAAACTTAGGAACTCAGGAATATTTCATACCAATTAAATTCCTTTAGCATCTTCAGTTTTAGCAGTGTATCTCACGCTAACCTCTTCAGAAGCTGGTGAGAAGCTAACAACTCAACAGCCAAATTCTGAATTTTCCCCCTCAAACTGAGAAAAGCTCGTCTCTGTATTTATTATTACATCAAATTTAGTGAACTCACTTTGATGTTTGACGCCATAGAAAAATGAAAACCAGCAAGCTAATATAATGACAACCACACTGAACTGTAGTGTTGTCTACCTTTCTATAATACTCTGCAACACAAGTCCTGGGTTGTCAGCGGCTCTGATCTAGCACCATGCTCCAATTTGTGTTGTCCCTCACTCACTCCCTCATCCCCCCAAAACCCAAACATACCAAATGCTACAGTATTGTATGCTCTGATAAGAAGCCTGTGTTTGCTGTGTGAGCAGCTCAACATGTAATTCAGAGTACATTAATCAACCTGGGCCTTGAGAGGCCCAGAACACTGATCAATGCTCTTTAAAAAATTAACTATATTAGTCATTGGGGTCAGTTTATTAGTTCCATAATTTAAACAGTAGCCATTTATAATCTAAAGAACACTATCCCCCTGCCTCCCTCCTCCTATGGAAGGAGAATATGCTTTCGTAGAAAAAGCCTAGGAGCATACACACATAGAAGTGAGCTTTTGCTCTCAGTAGGTATTCAAATTCAACACTGCCTGCTGCCAGTGCCAAAGTTTCTTTTCCCAACTTCTCAGGGTATTGTATATTACCACAATGAAGTGCAGTTTTAGAACAACCATGATCCAATCATCACTGACAGCCACACAAAGCACTACTGCTAACATACATTTGACTAACTGTAGAATGGATAAATTTTACTCCAAGCAACTTAAGTAGAATCACTTGATTCACCTGTTCTGTGGTACTCTTCCACAACTAACCTTTTAATCTTAAATCAGACAACTGCAGTCAGTGCAAGCACAGCATTCCTGTTTTAGTATTTTGTGTTAAATTAGTAGGCATTCAACATAGAATCAGTCTTAATTGGGTATGAAAGTATTTGCTACCACATCACTTATTATAATACCACCTTCATTAGATGTCCATTTCAAATAGACTTTTTTTCTTTAGAGTAAAAAGATGAATGAGTATACAGAAGACCAGATACATCTGCTCTTAACTTCCCTTTGACAATACAATTGAAACACTAACAATGGATATTCAGACTAAGGATATTCAGAAACCAGGGGAACAAAAAATACATCAGTTACACAAATCCTCAACTCTTAAGTACTACAAACCAAAGGTCTGAGATCATCTCTGTTCAGAGACAAGGGAACTCAGATACCACACACTGTGTCCCAATCTATTCTCTCTACTCTTTTCCTTCCATCTGCTAGGCATTTGTGGACAATTCTGAATTAGGTGTCTTTGTTCCTGTGTTCACTTTTGTATAAAGATATTCTCTTCTTGTGCTTATGTCCTTCAATTATCAAACAGTGGTTTGATGACTAAGCACAAAGGCCTCCCATCTTTAGAAACTGGGAAAAACAATTTGATAAGCATGCAGAAGGCTGGCTGAAAAATACAGGAGCCCAACCACCTACTTGTCAGATGTCTAAAGTCAGAGGCAAGCACAGCAAACAATGCCTCACAGACTTGCCTGTACACTAACGCCTTTCTTTTATCTCGAGGTGATTTTTATTTGCTGTATTATAGAAGACTAACACAGCAAAAAATCCAAAAGCCAAAGAAGTGGGAAGTTACAAAACAAAAAACCAAACAAAGCAGTTTGTCCTTCCAGAACATGCTTCTCCTCCTTCCAAGTGGAGAGAGTGGAGCAATTCAAACTGGTAGAGACCAAGAGGCTATACTCCGTCTGGGCCAACCTCTCCCTGAGGCTTAGAGAAGTGTGACAGCCCAGGAACTTTTCACTACTGAAGTAACTTCTGCATTAAGTCACACCACTAGGAAAAGCCCACCCCACAATAGAAACTGGAATGCAGGTACATGGCATTCACCTGTTGAGATCACACTTGCAATTCACTTTTCAGACCATGAGAACAGCACTGCTCATGCTGTCATTCTGTTACAGGTAGAAATTGCTTACATATGGAAGCCTTACCATCACTGGCAGTAGGTAGAGTGTTACAAAAGCACTATAGCATAAAAAAATCTACTCCTGCTCCAACTTTGAGATTATAGAACTTCTAATAGGTGGTTTTCACTGTCCATGACATTTGTACCTCAGCCCACCCATGTATCAAAGCTAGCTCACTATTTCAGCATAAGATTAGAATCTTGTTTACATTTCAGTCAGCAATAGATTTGTGCAAAATACAGCAATCTTGCATTTTAGATGCTTATAGATGTGTACTAACTTATAAAAACCATACTTAGGTAGCTGTTTGAAAACAACACTGAGGATAGTCTCCCAGCTAATGACTTTGTTCTTAATATTAGTCTCAAAGGTTGAAAAACACTATGTGTGCTCTGCAGTCATGCATGTGAACAAGAGATTAATCTTTCCTTCCATAACTAAGGGAAACAAATTTAAAAGCTGACACATTATTACCAGCTAAGCAAAGGTCTGGAACTTTTTGGACCAGCATGATGTAGATGCCATCAACATCACCTGAATGATTTAGGGACACATGACAGTCAGAAAAGGCTTAAAGTAATAAAATGTATGGTTTAAGTGGAGTTAAAGCATTTAGTGAATGGTGCTGACAACAATTCAGTTCACCTGACATACATACTAGTTGATCTGCCAAATTGCTTTCAAATCTATATCAGAGCTTGATGATGACTGAGCTGTCAGTGCTAGGACATTCACATTTAAGAACCTGTACAAAATTGCATCCTCATAATCACATTGTAACTTACACTAGTTAAAGTCACTAGTATAGAGACATAGAAAACCATCAGCAACGCTTGTTGCTCAATTTAGATTTATTTAAGAGTCTAAAGGTAGTACTTAGCAGGTACTTTACCCCCTTACCTAGTTATAGAATGGTTTGGGTTGGAACAGACCTTAAAGATCACCTCCTTCCAACCCCCCTGCCATGGGCAGGGCCACCTCCTACTAGACCAGGTTGTACAAAGCCCCGTGTTTTAGTTATGGCTAAAATACTCCTATTTCTTATATCCTTGCCCTATGATAATTTTATCCATTTATCCTTCACCTGACAAGAAGCTACCACAAAAGTATCTCCTTGGCTAGCAATGCTTCAAAATAATTTACTGCATGAGCTTTTTTGGAGCCACTTAAAATACACTAGCAAAGCTGCATGGGAATAACTTTACTGTGTTAAAGCCAGGCTGCAATGGAAGAGAGTTATTTTAGCAAGGACACCAACTTAAAAGGAAAACACTGGCTTCTGAGAAGTTTTAAAGCCTTTTTTGGAGTTACCTCAAGCTTTAAGCTTTATCTTTGTTACAAGATTTTTACCTTGATGAGTTAATACACGTAGCATTACAAACAGGCTGATCATTCAGTGACTGAAGAAATAGAATCGATTGGAAAAGCAAGTGACCATATGAACCTCAAATGCTGGCCAGAGCTAATACGCTAATGGTTCCTTTCCTTTGCAAATAAAAGTAAGAATCAAGCAGTTGAATTAACATAGCCTTAATCACGATTACAATCAGTTACAGAATGAGCACTTCCAAAACCTTTAAGCTATAGCACACTAGTTCAGTTGCATGCCTGGGACTAACAAGAATATTCCCAAGGCTTTAGAAAGCAAGTCTCTAAACAGTTTCAAACTATTTATTTTTTAAGTTTAACTACTTTTGATTCAAGGCACAGATCACAGATGCAGCAGATTCCTCATACCTAAAACTGAATCCTGAAATGCATAGACATTTACTCTTACTCAAGTTCTAGAAATACAGATCTATGAAGCAATGCTCTGTTAAAGACATTGCTTTTTCACTTAATGAAAAACAGCCTTTTATGCAAAGGGGCAGTTGTGATGTAGAACACTCTGCACACTTCTTTACAAATGAAGTTATTCTGCCAGACTTCTCATCGTAAAGTTCTGCAGATACAAAAACAATGTAGAAAAGTTGTAGTAAAGGTTATATTCAGTACTGTAGACTGGCCAGACCAAGTCTAGGTTGTGCCATAGCTCAATGAATTTCTAAAAAGCCAATATTTAGTTCTCCACTGCTGGATGGAGAAAGAATCAGATGCTTAAAGATAGAGGGAATATGTTAGAAGCCCTAAGGAACAATGTGACCTCCCTGTGCAGAAACACTGAAATCAAAGTTTGATCTGTGCTCAAGTATTGAAATAGTGGTAAAAGTTACTCCTCGCATTCCAAGAATTTGAAAGTAGTATCTCAAAACTTGAAAACATACAGCTTGAAGACACTGCTGAAGCTATTCAGCATGATGACAGTTTTCATTGCATGTATAGCCCATGATAAGTGCAAGTATCATGAATGCAAATATGTAAACATTTGTATAGCAACTTACTGTGTAAGTGATAGCTGCCAACATTCCAATCACAGTCAAGGAACTAATGGAAAATGAAAGAGCAGTCAAGCCATCTGCAAAACAAAAAAGCCTACTGAAAATTCCTATAGTAGAGGTATAAGAACATTTCTTCCTGAATTGGTTTCCTGAAGGTATTTAAATCTAAAGAAAAAAAGGACATAGTTACCAGACATAAAAGCTCAGATGAAAAATTCACCTAGCTTTTCATCAGCAATAGATCCTCCTCGAATACTGCAGGAAGCAAACAGCCACCTCACCTTTACTACAAGTTCACAGAAGTTGCATTCAGTCAAACAGTTGACTAGCCACTAGTGAACTTACTCCCATAGCCGTCCAATACCTCTTCAAGACTTATTTCAGGGTGCTGTGGCAATTTTCACAATTTACACATGCATTCTGGAGAGTCTGTCTTTGTTTGTTATCACCTGATTTCTCATAACAGAGCACTATCCAAAGAAGCAAGGATAGGCAAGCATGGATCCTTCAGAGAAACAAGCAAGCCAGACTCTGGACCTCAGCTTCACTCAGACCGCATATATCCAGATGCACACACTGGAGAAATGGTAACTTCTAGTTACCATTTTTCTGGATACATCTGGAAAGCAACATCAAGTCTATCTTAGCTCACCTATAAAATACTTTCTCCATACCTTTGCTCCAAAAACACACCCTGGCTAAATACATGAACTGCATAAGCTAAAGGTTAAATACAACTTCATGGACTTTGGCCATCTTTATAGCCTTAGCATCAAGTAGTAAAACAAACAAACAAAATTTAGAAGAGGTCAATACTAGGAGAACAAGGAAAATAATCATACCACCTGCAGCATTTTCCTGTCTAAACAAAGGCACTTATGAAATAGTCTCATGCTTACAGTGAACAGCAGTATCACATTTAATTAGGTAAACACTTGAAAACTGTCATACAACAAGACACACAACATACGAAGTTCACCAATTTTAGGGTATCCAGGTAACACTTAAAAGCTGTGTTAAGTAAAGACTCCAAGGAAGAATATACCTTCCCCTCCCTACCATTAATATTATAGGACATAACATTGGAATCCTTACTGACAAATGGGGACAGTGCTAAAAGCAGACACCGCCAGTGCCTCCTCTCTGTAAAAGCAGTCCTGATTTTTTTTGTCTGAACAAAAAGAACAATTGTATTGCAAAGATTTAGTGTAGGTGAGCAATTAGAGTCAAGTTAGAAGACTTGCCACAGAAGTTAGTTTTCTTGCACAGTCAACAAGTATGCCAAAATACGTTAGTAGTAAGTTATGCAAAGCTCAGAAGAAATCTCCAACTTACGACTACTTCCAAATTCTTCAAACAGCAGCTTCACTTTCTCCCACTCCGTGGAATTCTTCTTATTGGGAATATCCAAAGGAACAAAAGCACTGCAAGAAGCGAATAAGTAATCTTACCCCAGTTAGTCAAATATCAAAAGTATTCTACTTCCAAGTTCAGAAAACAGAAATCTTCCTGAAGAAAAATTATATTACATTAGGTTCCAAAAAATTCTGAAGGTAATGTTTTACTGGATTCACATCCCCCTCAAATGCTATATTTAAATCAGCAGAATACGTGTGAGTGTGTGCAGGGTTAGGTCTGAGGTCAACAAACAAGTGATTTTTCTATTTACAAGTCCTAATGGAGGTAAGTACCCTACACTAAAGCATCATTAAAAGATGTATTAATCTGATTTACTATCCTGGTTTGACTCATGTGCAGAGAAGCAAAAAGACTTCAAGCATCAGTTGAGAGAAATTCTTACAAATCCACACTTCTGGAAGCTAGAATAAAAAAACAAACACAATGCTTGGTGTGGGAATCATTAAAGTTTAAAGGGACATGCTTATCTTCTATTATCACAACTCAAATACTACATCTGCTGCATTCCATTCCTTGGTCTACAGTTGGCCCAAAGACCTGAACTGCAGAGAAGTTCATTAAATATTTCTGACCTTCCAAAAAGCAGAGACTAGCAAAAAGTGCTCAGAAGAACGTCAGGTAGAGCAGTCCCCTAGCTTCCTGCTGTCAGTCTCCCTATCCGAAGTCCAACAACAAAAATAACTCTTCAGCATCTCCATAGACAAAAGAGCTAGTTTGGCAACAGCCATACCAATCTGAAACAATAGCTTCCCGATGTAAAACAGAATGCCTACAAGTCACAAGGAAGTCAAATTTGGAGGGAAACTTTTTACATTAAGAATGTGAGAACCCAAACCAAAGTCCATGAAGCATATTTTCATACTTATGCAAGAGAGTATGTAATTAGACCCCCACTTCAAGTCCCAGTAAACAAATGAATAACAAATACACATCTTCCAGGAGGATACCTCAAACTTCAGGTATAGAACAAAATCATGTGTTTCAAAGGTTAGTATTAAACTGTTTGCACTTATAATTGTCACATCAAAACCAAACTAGTACTCTGCATAGCTAAAATCTTAAAAATTAAAATCTTAAATTGCAAAAAAAGTTTGAGTTTTAACTTCTTGACTGTGCAAGAAGTAGAGTAAGGCTAGAATTTAAGTCAACTGATGCATATTTGCTGACTTGAGATTTTGTTCTTGTATCTACCTCCAGTAGTAATACTTTCTATTAAGAGCATCCAGGCAAAATCAAGACACAGGTATTAAAAAAAAAGTTAGGCAAAGCTTCTACTTAGAGATACTGCAGGTTTATTTGCTAAAAAGGGTTAAAAAAATAGGATACTCTGGGAAACTAAGGGAGCTCAAGTCCTTATTTTAGCATCAATAGGAATTTGCTATCTGTGGACCACATGCAGGGCACAATGAGATGTAAGTACATCTTAGGATATTTATAATATGCTTGCCTTCCTCCCGCTCCACCCGCCAAGAGCAACAGGATTATGATTTTTTTTCCCCGAGACTACATACAAACAGCATGTCAAAGGACACCTATCAGAGCAGAAGCCACAGTACCTATTACACAGACTCTTCAATTAGTACTCAGCTAAATCCTGACTGAAGGAGACGGACATCTGACTGTGCTTCTGTTCAAGTTCCACGCACCAAGGGCCTCAGAAAAGAATGCAGGAGCTATAAATTCACACACTTGAGTCCCAAGCAAGCAGGAATCTTATTGCCCCTCCTGAACAGGGTCCCTCAACTAGTAGCAAACTAGCCAGCAGGCTAACTAACCCACTTGAACACATGCCACAAGAAGAACAAGACAGTTAGCATGCCTAGCCATCTACAGACATGCATCCCATCCAAACTCCCAAAAGGTCTTTGAAATACAGCCCATCCATCACACCAGCACTGTAGTTTAAGCCTATTCTTCACTCACGCTAAACAAGAACAGATTTGACAAAAGTCTTGACTATTTTGACTAAATGGTCAACACTGCCTGAGGGACATGGCAACTATGAACAGAATAAGAATCTTCCATGTGTCCTGGTTCAGACAGGACAGGGTTAATTTGTTGCAGCCAGGCTACTCTATACCATGCTGACATCCTGCCCTGGGGGCCAGTTCTGGTTCTGGGAGGGCAACTCTCGGTGTATGATCGATCCACTCGGGACCATCTCTTTGTTTATGTGGTATCACTTATTTGTACATTTCTTTTTCTTACTGTTGTTATTGCTTTTGTTACTGGAATTGCTTCTTACATGTTTCTGTATTAAACCTTCCTTATCTCAACTCAAAAAGGCACTTTAAAATTTTTCTTCTTTCTCTGTCCCCGACCCGCAGCAGGGGGGAGGTAGCAGCAGCAGCCATGCAGCTCAGCTACTGCAGAGACCCTCTGCAGCTTTACTAAACTACCACACCATGCTAAATAACTCCATTCACCTGTCCTCACTGCAATGCAATACAAGTAAGTACTCTATTCACCCACTATCAATGGACAAGTGCCAGTGCAGGGCTTTACAGGAGTAGCTGAGAATTCAGTTAATGCAAGCAAGCAGAGCAGCTCAGCTGTGACATCCTACACTTGGAGTTCTGGGCACAAATGGAATTATTAACTGCAGTAATTTTAACAGAAGCAAACTGCTATGCTGTTTAAAACACAGCCTGGGAATATCACGATTAAGATCTAGATCAATATCTAGGCTGCAGAACAAGGAAAGTAAATGCAACACAGGCAGTTTAAAACTATTAACTTTTGGCAGGGCTAATAACACAGAGGTGTAGATGGGTCAAGTTACATTCTTAAATCAAAGGTTCCCATTAACTGTCATCCTTAGGAAAATAATTTCTAACACTAGATTTAAACTCATTTCCTTCAAGTGAGTTCTCCTATAATATAGTTTGCATAATTATTTCTAGGCTAATTAAACACCTTCAGAGCTTTTTAAAAGCTAACGGTTCTAGAAAACTCAAGGTAACCAATTTAACTACAAACACTGACAGTCAGGGAAACACTCGTTTTAGAATCAAACATTCGTTAGCCTCAATAGCAAATATTTTAGTTCAAACCAGATTGCTGTATGAGGGTGCTTTAATGTAGATTGGAGTATCTCAAGCTCCTTGGCTCCAGCACATGACATTCAGAATAAATCATCTATATTCAAGGAAAGTAGATAATTTCTAAGGGAAAGGCATTAAAAGTAAATATTAGCTTTGATAATCCCAGTATATATTTTCCCATTCTTTGCATTTAATGATAAATTTATAATTAATTATAATATTACTAATAAGAGTTATCATTACAACTGCATCAAGTTTTGTATGCAGAGCATTTAACTGCTATTACAGACATACACATTTTTGCCTCAGTAAGAGGCTTTGTAACAGACAATGAAAGTAACAGCTATAAATACTACTCCTGCTGACAATTCAGACAGTGGACTCCTACTCATTGAGCCACATTACCAACTTAGAAAAAACCTCCAAGATCATCTGGCACAAACCAGATATTACATTTCCCAAAATAGTCACAGAGATCTCTAATGGAACACGGTAAACATCCATGTAAGAATAAGGTTTTAAACTTGAAGCTTAATACAGCTTTTATGGTTTCTTTGAGGACTGATGGCCAGGAAAGAAGGAGGGACTTCTTGTGTAGTTCTGTCTTTAAAGGAACCAAGCTATTTATTGATCTGTTTTAGCTATACAGATGACTTGCTAAACCAATCAGAACAACTGTTGTCTTGATATGAGACACTAGTCATGTAAGCAGAAGGACTATTTGCTAGGTACTTAACAAGAAACAATCCAACCCTTTTTGCTCTTGCACTCTGTGCAAGAGTATTCTAGCCCATTAAGCCTACCCTCCTAAAATTAAATCCAATGGGTAAAATTCCAGTCTGTTTTATGTTGGTCTGATCCTGACCACCAGTGAGAAAAATGCCCTGCTACTGCTAGGTATAGGCAGTACTGCAAGACTGGTCTTCACTACCACATTCAGCTGAGCCCCTCTTGCAGAAGCTTCAGCTCCAACACTTACATCTCCTTCCTATCACACTGGGACTTCTGAGGCTGCTCTTTGCCCTTGCTGTGCAGATAGTTGATTATCTCCTTAGCTAGCACATACACGCACTGAGACATCTGCTATTTTATGTATAGGTATCTATATCTAAATAACTATACTAGAACCAAAGTTCATATTTTTCAGCACAGTCACCTTAATTGCTTCCTAAACTGAGCTGTTCAGGCTTGTAGCTTCCCTTAAAGGTGACAGACGATATTCTTCTGCAGCAGTGTCTTAACTAGCAAGAGTGCTTTTCCATCTGAGGGCATCAGGATGATGCTACCATTTACTCATCACCATCTTAAAACAAAGCAAGCAACCTCATACATACAGTGGCAGAAAAATTGTTCAAATTAGAACCCAGAAATACTAAAACACCTATCAGTATCTAAAGGAGTCCTACCTTCCTCGCAGCAGATAACTCTATTTAGATCAGTGGGTTTCAAGTCTGTACCTATGGAGAAGCACTGTTCAGTAACTGACTTTGTCCTAGGCCTGGTACTACAGCTGTCTGGTTTGTTAAGTCGATCTCACTGCCATATAGCACAGTACCAGGGAGATCATGAAAGCTGCTGTAGTTTAAGTTGTTGTCTTGGTCTGAGTTAGAACCAAACCAATTCTGTTCAGTGATTTTACTTTTCAGCTGAGTCTCTGCTAACTAACTGCACTTTCTGAAATTAACTGCATGTTTTTGCAGACAGTGTCTGCTTCTAGCATTGATAATGCTTGATGTTTAGAATTACTACCACAGATTGGTACGCAGACCAAGGTCACTGCTAACTCTTGTGTGCCACATTGCAGGGTGCAGAGAGTGAAAGGCCGCACTCATGGGGAGACACGGCCAGGACATGTGACCCTAAACTGACCAACAAGGTATTCCACCCCATATACGTCATTTTCAGTATAAAGCTGAGAGATCACAAGGGTCTCAACCGGGCCCTCTTGCCTTCTGGGTTTCTGCCCTTGGATCCTTCCCTTCTCAGACCTTCTTGTGCCTTCTTTCATGTGTTCCTGAACCCAGCTCCTGAACCCAGCTCCCATCAGCTGCTGAGCCCAGTCTGGGACTTCCCCAGTGCCTGCTCCACAACACCA
>JAVSBS010025504.1:25152-38222 GCA_033124195.1 Coracias cyanogaster | reverse complement strand
TGATTGGGTAAAAGTAATATTTTCCTTATTTTAATTTAAACAATTTACAATAATTTTGTAGCCAAAATACAAGAATACCTTTAGGATTTAATTAAGTAGTTTTTCCTCAAGAAGCATGCCTCAAGAGAAATCACTTCTGTTTTCCTAGGTTATTGCTTTCTTAAGGGACATCATTAAGACTTTTAGTGAAAAACAGCAAAAACGGGCAGGTCTCTCCTGCCTAACACACAATTTCCCCCAACTTTTTGGATCAATTCCTGAAGAACTAATCTGTATTCAAGAACCAAAAGCTTTCTGGCACCCTCTCTCTTCTGAATGACTCCAAATTAGGTCTCTGGGCTACAAACCAGTCCTTCCCCTCTAACCTCCCTCTTGATTCCCGTAAAGCAGAAGCATGCTGTCCTGAATACATGAGCATGTCTGAATGGAGGTTCCAGCTGATCAGAGAAAAAGGGAATAGCTGAGCTCACTCAGAAACAAATTCTCAGCCTGTGGGAGAGTAATGACAAGGATTTTGGTATTAAGTGCTATGGAGTGTAATGCTTTAGAAATAAACAACGCAACAAGGTAGTTAATCCATGGTTGTCATAGTCTTGGATTCAAAGAATAATGAATAATAACACACCATATAGACAGACATAAAGGAAAGGCTACTGGTGAGGTTGCAAAAAGGAAAAAGTCTTAATACATGCGGAGCTTTGCCACAGTGAAAGCAGATGCCCAAAGTTTCACTCATTTACTCCTACATTACCTGTACTAACACACCGGTGGAGTCAGCTAGCAGAACTGAAGCGGTACAACTCTTCCTACTGAGGCGTAGGAAGCACAAAATCATTTCTGTTAAGAGTAAATGGCTTCTGTCCAAAGAAATAACATGTTGCACTGATCTGACCACGTCAGTTCTAGCATAGGATCTCCTGCTCTAGCTTCTTTGTTGAAAGAAACTTCATCCTCCTAACCGAAACAGACGCTCCTGCATCAAAATCAAGCAGGACAGACCTGAGAAGAATAAGCATGGGTCCCTGGACCAAAGTGCTTCCTCCTCCTTCAACTCACCGTTCACTAATAAACACAAATACCAATTGCAAGTTCTGCAAGATGCAGGCAAATACTCATCCTGCTCCTGATCCAGCTGGGTGCTGCTCTCTGTCTCATATTTCCATAGATTAAATATCCCCTCCCGGTTGTCCCAAATGCCTGCCTGATGTAATCTGCTCATACGACTGCAACTTCTGAAAACCTCACCTTTTTCCCATTCTTTTAATTCTTAAAAATTCTTAAAAGAATTTTCTTTATCATCAAAGAAAGGGACACAGTACTTCCAGAATTTGGATGGAGCTGTCTGAATGTAGCCCTGCACCAGTGCCCTTGAGCAACGACGACGTGCACAGAAGATCTGTACAAGAAGTGATGGCGTGCTGCCATCCAGAGAACATTAAACATACAAACTCACTATCCAGGCTTATTTGGAAAGATCTGACTAAAATATAAACTGGCATGAGGCCATCCTAACAGATGGGCACAGATGATGGCAGCAAAGAGACAAAGTACTGTCCATGCAACAACTGCAGGGGCCCCCGGCAATGGCTTTAGAAGGTTTTGGAGTATGCAAAACTTTCAAGGCTACAGTTAAAAGACGTGTGCCATCTGTGAGCTGGATTAACTACTAATACATTATGAAAAATACATCTGTTGGTGTACGGTGTTGCTCAGAATACAGCAAGAGCTGGCCTGCATCAAGTACAGGAGTGGTGCTGGACAGAGAGGGGAGGAAGATGGACAGATCCCTCCAGACTTCCTACCTCTGTTGAAAATTCAATGATTTCAACGTCTTGACATGGTGCAAAATGCCCATCCTGAGCATGGAAGAGTAACAAAAGCTTTAACATAAGCAATAGCCAGACCTAGCTCCTTCTCCTACCCCAAATCAAGCACGAGCTCCTCATCTTAAAATGTCTGTCCTTTGGACGTCAACTAAAAGCTTCTTGTAATTTGAAAATTGTGGAAATACAAGACCCACGATACTGGAAAGGCCAAGGTTGTTTTGTTCCTTTCTCATTTCCTAGTAATAGGCAAGAGCTGAGACATATGATTATTGTCCCATAATGGCAGAGCACACTAATCCAGCTGGCAAAACATAAGACTTTGGATATATTATTTATATGTATATTTTTCTTGCAGCTGTGACATGTGAACAGACAGTTTATCTGGGTAACTAAGGACAAAATTTCCACAGAAGACTGACAAATGTACTTTGCTAACAGCAAAGGATTAAGGTTTAAGGTGCTATTAGTACAAAACAAATAAGCATTGAAAAAAAAAAAAGTCTGGGTATGACTCATCTGAGAAGAAAAAAAACATTCACTAAGCAAAATGAATTTTTCACTTCAGTCCTGATTAAATAACAGAAAAGAAAATACTGTTCCTGTTTTAAAAAAAAACAAAACAAAACATCACTCTTCATATAGGTGTTCGTAATTTGAACCTAACTGTTCAGTTTATTCTCCATGCCCTGAGACATCTCATCATGGAAGAGACAACCATGGACTGGAATACCTTGAAACCTCTCTCGCCAGTCTTCCTGTGACAGTGACCTTTGCTTGGTTCTCCCTCAAATTCACATATAGCTCCGCAATACTGAAATCTACCACCAAACTTGGCCTTAAAACCTTGGTCTCCTTGCTTCTGCTGGAAATGTTCTGACTGCTTAGACCAACCCTCGAGAAACACAGGGAGTGAAAATCAGCAACAAGCTATGACTCAACATGGAGGTCCTGGAGAAGGGCTCCAGCAGACAGCAGTCCTGAAGAAAGGTCAAGGCAAAGACACTGTGTTTGGAGCTACAAGTTCAGTTAATAAAAAGATGTGTCGGTAATTCTTTTTTAATCTTATAAACAATAAATATTTCAAAGCACACCTAAGGATCTTCATGTCTCCATTCCCACTAATATGAAAGGGAACATGAACTTTCTCACGCCAATGATTTCTCAGCCACAGACCGAGCAGGAACATCTGAGGACTGAGCAGCATGTTCCAGATGATGCCTGAACAAGAATTATTTTCTGCTTCCCACTTTCCACTGCAGGGGGCATTAAACTTAGGTATGGAAAAGATTTTGTACATCTTAACAAGGACTATAGCTGAACAGATTGCTTTGCAATGTTAACACAGAAAAGATCATGCTGATTGATACCATACAGTCCAGTATGGTCAGAGGGCAGAGAAGGTGAGCAGCAAAATGGATAGGATTTGAAACCCAGCGAAAAGAATACCTGTAACTATTACACTGGAAGGCTTGCATGAAAAACTCTAGGAGTGCAGCAGATGATGTCTTTCAGACATGTAGACAATGAACAGATTAAAGCTTTACAACTTGAACATCTTCCCACGGAAAAAAAAATTGTTAGCTCCTAATAATAAAAAAAGCTTTAAGAAAGAAGAAAATGTAAAGTTTTTTTAGGCTTTTTGTTTCTTTCTTAAAAATAAGGCATTTCCTTTGGTTACTTTCACCTCTCCAAACACTCACCCTTCCTTTGAAAAAAAAAAACAAATTCTGATCTCTAATCACGGTGACACTCATGGTGCTCTGCACACCGAAATCCTACTGGTTTTGTACGTGAAGTTGTTAAACTCATAATCCAAATCCATTGAGATTATTTCAAACCAAGGCAGAGCCTTTCCCTGCCTACCCACCTCCTACCTGGCGAGCTCAGAGGGCTTCATTTCCCAAGCCTTACCTGCACAGACGATTATTCTGCAGCATTTCGGGGAAGCTGTACATAGTCAAGATGTCAGTAATTGCGCTCCTAAAGCTAAGGAGCGGGTGTTTTATCTAATGAGATGGTCTGCTGCTTATCTGCCTGTACTCATGGCTGACTATCTCGAAGTTCATCAAAGGGACTGCTTCTCCTTACACTCCTGGGGAATGGCTCCATATCCTGGTTGATCAGCCCTTTGCCAACGTCAACCAGCTCCTGGAAGCCCCACCTCAGTAAGTACACACCACTGAAACTGTAACCGTAAGTCTGGGTCTCACCACTTTTAATGAACAAAATGAAAAGACTGTTTCCTCAAACTTCCTTCGAAGGGGATCTGTTTACTACTGATAGTTAACTCAAGGATTAAGCTCTCCAAGCTCTTCATACCTGAGCCTTCGATCCCCCCTAATTTTTTTTCTGCTTTTTTCCCCCAGCTGCAACACAAGCCACAATCATTGCTCATACCTCCAAATATTCTCTTCTGGTTTTCTTGTTAGCTTATTTTCTCTTCAGTCATTTAAAACAGAAAATCGCAGTGTTATATTTACATTGCATGCATCCCCAGAATACGAATTAAATTCTGATTTCTAAAGTGTAACAATCTGTTCCATTTAAACAGCTGCCTTTCAATGCCACTGAGAACAGTAAATAACCCTACTTTCGACAGCAGTAACAACCATGTTCTTTAGAAAGCTACAGTACACCGGTAATAATTAAGATAGACATGATTACACAGCACCTGAAAGGAATGCCACGTTTGGAATACCATGGTAACAAAAGTAATCCTTAATTATGGATATTCTGAAATGGTGGATGCCATTTGAGTCCATACAAATAGACAGGTAGTTAAGAGCAAGGCCCAGGAATCGCCCGCTGTGAGGGACAGCGTCTGGCTGGGAGAAGAGCAAGGTCCTTGGGACCCAACTGCCCCAGGACAGAAGTGATGAGGACGGCAGTCATTCAGGAAGGAGGTCAAGACACACTGGCCCAAGGGGTCCAGACACACTCTTCACTTGAAATGCAAATCCTTTCTCTGCACACAGAAGCACCTTGTCCTGCCCCTGCAATGCAAAGACACGCTGCTGTGCCAGCTGAGCAGGACCACAGCACCATGCATCGTGTTGTTTCCTCGATCTCCTTCAGCCTCGGCACACGCCGGGCCTCCTCCTGTTATCCATCTAGTCCAACACTTGAGTATCCTCTGCCTGCTTCAGCAAGACAGAATGGAGCCCAAGGACCTCCGAAGTCAGGAAACTGAAGTGCTCCCATCCCCAGTTCTGCTAGCATGGCACCAAGTGTGATCTGGAAGGGATTTCACTCTCCCAAAGTCTCATTATCTGGGACCACTGCAAAATATTTTCTATTTGTGGGTAAAGGAATAATTAATGCAAGTCTTTCTGGAGTCCTTTCCGCTAAAGATTAAAAGCTATGACTTGTTCTCCAAGGACTTCTACAAACAGCAAGTAGAGGCTGCACCTCCAGTGTCCTACACAGCAGAGTTCAGAGAGAATGAGAAAAATAAGAGATGGAGAGTGGGAAGGCAACTTAAAAATCAGATGCACAACATCCTAAGAACAAACCAGACAGTCAAAACATGGCCACCATTACTGGAAAAAAGACCGAAACACCACAGGTCCTCTCTCTGCTTTCCAGTCAGCTCCACGGGTCTTGGTTGGCCGTGCTACTTCTCCACAGGAATATAATGTTAATCAAAACACCCTGAAACTTCAGTATACCTTTTGAGAGTAGCTGTCACAAGGAAAACCTTGAGAGAATAGATTTGATTTTTTTTTCAGGAGGAAAATACTCCCTCAGGAAATTGTTACCTAGACACCTTATTAAGGTCAAGTAAGAAGGGCCAAGAATTAAAAATAAGAAATTTGGGCAAGAGTACAACCTCTCAATAGAAAAGCAACCTGGAGAATCTGATAAACAGTTTAGGAGAGAGGATTCTGTTCTCTGAATTTCCTTCCCCATTAGGAATTTGTAATGTCCAGCCACCGCTCTCCATCACAGGAGCGTTACTGTCAGTGGTACCACCAGCCTGGGTACCACGCTCCACATCCCTGGCTGCTGAACAAGAAGCTCACCATCAAAGTCCCAATCCCACAAAAACACAGCCTGGTGTTAAATTTGGCTCAAAGAGTTCATTCAAAGCTTGCTGAGGTCCAAACAAATCCACTTTTTTTCAGTGGATTTTGAGTGAAGAACTAAGAACTTGTGATCACAAACAACTTCAGTCTTTCACATTGTACTGGAATGCTAAAAATTAATAAATATTTGGTTTTGAGCAAGTTCAACAAGTCTTTAAAATAATATTACTATGGGAATTAAATTAACCAATGCATTTAATCTCCAGACAGCTTTCCTACCAATAAATCATTTTGCTGTTCCGCACCAATAAAAAAAAGAGAATGCTGCAAATGAACACAGTGGGGTTTTTAAAATGCAATGATGACAACATAGGAAAAAATGTTGACTTTATTTACAATTTTTTTAATGGAAATGGCATCTAAAGGTATAATGAAGGAATATATGTGAAGACTACCTACTGTGAAAGAGAATAAGATTACCAGGATTACTGAAGCCGAACAAACTTCTATGTTGAATGGTAATAGCTAACTTCAGGTCACACATAAAGAAATATTTAAAAAAAAGGGCACTGGAATGTTTGCAAACGTCCTCCAGCAGTTTTAAATAATCTTGGAGGTATTTCTAGCCTGCAGCTGAAAGGACATGCTCTGAACAATTTGGCCACATGACCATACCATACCTTTAACCTTGAGTAATGGCAAACTCTTAAAGAACGAAGACCTTGGTTTGGGAACCAGAATATTAGTAAGCAGATGATTCTCACAGCTTTGTCCACAGTAATCCTGCACTTTTCCATACTGAAAAGTCAAACTTACTAATGCGTATAGAAAAGAGAGAGGGGATGCTGCAATAACATAGGAAGTAATAATGGATGATGCAAACCACTGAAGACCATTTTAATGATGCAACCACCAGTCTGCTGGTACCCAGAAGCACATGGGGTGTTGACATGGCTTCTCCTCAGTGTGTGGAACTTAACCGCACACTTTGCACAGCACAAACCTACTCATGTCAAAGATGAGTTTAACAGCCTTAGCAGACAGATCTGGGTGTTACTTCTAGCAGCTTCTCTGCCCTCTGGGGTGTGTGACGGCAATGAACTCCCTGCTCAAAGAGTGGTCAGGGTTGGCAAAAGCCAGGAGAAGCCTTCACATAGAGCCATCCTCTCCTCCACAATCAGCAGAGTCATGCTTGATAGTGGAACTGCTACCCAGCTTTTGCCTGCAGAAAGGCAGAAAACTTCCTGGTTTTTCAGAATTTAAGACTCCTACTTCAGTCCTTAGAAAAATCAACTTTTAAACATGCTTGTCAGCAACGACCATCTCTGAACAGCAGTTCCCCATCAAGCTGCAGCACTCGGGGAGCTGGCTGAGGCTCCCGTTTCGCTCCTGCGTTCAGAGGTTTTGCTAAACAGCAGCGTTTTGTTTCCAACCCACAAGAGCCTATAGAGACATGCCAGCTTAGAGGCAGCACTAAAAATCTTTCAAGAAGGGATCTGACATTTTCTTTTGTTCTCATTTCTATAGTATTTTCTTCTTAGAGAAGGTTATTTGAAGTATCTGGTGCTGACATTTAGCAAAATGTGAAATATGAATTGGAATTGCTGTTCATAGGTAGTGACGCAGCGGAGGACGGGATGTCTCACTGGAGGGGCACCGGCCAGGACACACGTAATTGTTCAAATGCTCCCACCACAGCTCCAGTCTTTGCTGTGCTTTTCTCTCTCCCCCACACAAATTAACCCACAAGCACCAGTACAGGGGTGCTACATTTTACCATACAGGTTTTACTAATCTAGGGCTGCATCATAAATTACGGACATCTTATCCATCTCGCTCTAGCAAAACAGTTTGGTGACCAAAAAGATGCTTACTTATGCAAATCTTTCCTGTCACAATCACAAAAAATCCCCTAAATTCCCCTATATATAATTAGCTCACTGCAAAAAATCACCAGATAAATCTGCTGCTAGCAAAACTGCTGATCAGAAGATGAAAGACAGGCCAAGACATCAATAAACCGCCCTTTTGCAGCTATTTATGAAAGGACTTAGCACGAGGGAACTTACTTCATAGTGCCAATATTCTTGGATGAAAGTTGCATTTAGTGCCATTATATTTATTCACTTAGACTTTTGCCTACAAAAACCTCACCACAAGACGCCAAAACACTCAGTATTAGATCCCAGCACTTCAGAGCTCCCCCTTCTTACCATGAATGCAACGATGCTCCCCAGGTCCATTAGCATTCAGAGCCCTACACGATCGCGACTTCCAGGCTCACAAGTGCACCCTGAGCAAATCAATGTAAATCTAGCGGCCTGATCTCAAAAAGTGCTGATTTTCCAAAGAATAACCCAAGTCAAAAAGAGAAACCAGATCTCGGCCTTCCCAAAAAATCAGCAACGATCCAGAGCTTCAAAGTTTTCATTACTTCATATTACCTTGACTGTATTTTTACCACTTAAGAAACGTCTGTGTTATCACATCTATTTTAAATGCAGAAAGAAAAATCAGTGTCTTCCATGCAGAGGAAAAAAACACCCAGTGTTTATCTCCACGTAAAGATATGGCATCATCTGAATTTCTATCCAGGAACCATTAAATACGGTCAAATCTTTTAACGTCTGCTAACACTGAATTGCCTGCCTATGTGTTCACATTTACAAAAGCAGTCAGGAAGTTGGTGAAAAATAAAAGCAGGAAAATCTCCAGCAGAACACTGTGTTGCAGCGAGCAGAATGGAGCCGGCTCCGCCAAGCAAGCCACATGCCATCCCTATTCAAGTGTTTACGCCGTTGCATCCTATAAAAGATAACAGATGCCTCACAGACACATTCCTGAAGTGAAACTATTTGCCAAAATACCCTGAAAATTTACAGCGATTATTTGTACACACTGGAACTAGCACCCCAGTCCCTCAGTGCACTTCCCTGAACTCTACTGTGACAAAAAAATGCCAAACTCCAAGGACACAGACATGTCACAGCATCCCAAATGCCTCGGCACTTCAGCTTCAGCCATCACCAGAGACCTTGGGCCAGCCTTGGGGTTTATTCGTAAGCTCTCAGTAGCTCTCAATGCTGTGGTTATTTTGGGGAATACCTGAATCTACCCAGCCGGCCAACAACCAAGGATGCGATACAAATCCTCAGGGGCAGAACCCCAACTTCTCCAAGAAAAATAAGATTTATTTTACCCATTCCAGTCGCTTCGCACCTGTGCTATAAAACCAGCATTTACCAAGAGTGCCAAATTTGCAGCATAAAGGTATTTCCAGCGGCATGAGACTTTCTATACACAGGTTTCTTTCAAATCTCAAAAGCATGATGCTGATACACAAAAAAACCCTTCCGGGTATCCATTAAAATATTGACCATTTACAACAGCTTGTGCTATTTCAAAAGAAAAGACAGAGAAAACATCAGTACCTTACGCATTTTAAGGTGGCTGAAGTGCAAAGCATAAGATGTCGATGTAGTAAGGGCACATCAGTGCACATCAAATCCCCTCTCCATGCACAGAGGCCAACACACCTTCTGAAAGGTGCATGGAGGGTTCCCAAAGCAGGGAATCCTTTCTCACAGGCTTTTTACCTCTCTCCCAACTCACAAGTCTCACTCATGCCCTAGGTCCTCACCGGTCAGGGACTGGTCCGCTCCCAGCACGTTCCATTCTGCTGGCAGTTTCAGGTGTCGAAACGCCAAAGCCACTTTCTCATCCAAAAAGTCCACGTCCGCAGCAGGTGGTCTTGACCGGTCCAAGAACCGAGTGAAATTTAGTGCCTGCTGGTTGCCAGCGCAGGTGGCCAGAAACTGAGCAGCATCGTAGGCTTCATCCTGGACAAACTGGAAGCTCTCCTCTGCCACAACCAGAACAGGATGGCCTTCTCTAGAAGCACAGAGTGCCACCTTCACTGTCTCACAGCAGTCATGGCCTGCAATACAAAACCAAGGAAAATGGTGAGAGAACAGATGTGCTGAAGAAACAACTGAGCAACTCTTTTGACACAGTCTTTGCATTAAATCAGGTAAGAGTAAGTTATGAAGGATCACAGCTCTTAATTAAACATAATCTTTGGACTCTGTATGTATCATCAGATAAGTATTTATTTTTATAATTTTTAAAAGGAAAAGCTGTGTAACTCTTATTTGGCACAGTATGAACCAATAAATAAGCCACTCTTATCTGATGAGACTATTTTTAATCAGCAACAAGTAAACCCAAGAACATTAAGCAATTCAGGTGAAGATTCTGTTAACGTACCAATGGAAATTAAGGTCCCAAACAGTCAGATTATACAATCAAACTTTCCTTTTCCAGCTCCACAGGACTCCAGTAACTCACCAGAAACCAGAACCCGAACGCTGCAAAACTACACACTCCAAATGCTGTCACAACACTTGGCTCCTACATAAAACACAACAATTTCACCTAAAAGAATGAACTCAAAAGCAGCAACGGCAATGAGAGCACAGCCTGCCCAGGCATGCCCTCCCTCTCAGGCTCACTGCTGCACCTGCCCTTTGCATTTGGGTTCACACAAAACCAAAACTAAGCTGCTTCTGCTAAATAAAAACATGGAAATGACCACTTTCCATATTTACAAAACAAAAAAGTTGGGAGTTTAATAACTTTAGAAGTTTATTTAGGGCAGGTGAAGCAAGAGAAAGGATGCCCTGGCATGGCACCAATGTCATTGACTCAGAAGCTAAAAAGAAAGAAATAAAGAAAGAAAACCCACAAAGCCTTTTTTTGCAATTTTAAAAGGAAAAATATACTATATGTCCAACATGATCAGCACTTGTAATTTTCAGACGTGCCCCTTCAATAATAAGGTTTGTGTTTCAAGTTTGCCGTGCGGCAGAGCTTCTTGTTCCAGTCTCGGACTGACGTCATGGCTGTTTTTGCCAGAACAGCATGGACCCTGCACTAATTACTGGAAAAGCTTCTTTTTGCCCATGACCTCAGCATACTACTACATTCATGAAACACTGCTTAATTAAATACAAAATGACGATTTATTTTTAAAGGCTTGAAAATTCAATTTAAGCCTCTATTTGCGGTCAGTGGGAAAGTTTCCTTCTTGTGTCGGGGCCCTTTGCTGTTGATTTCCCTGACAAAAGGAAAAATATGTCCCTAATCTTCATGGTCTTTCAGCCAACCTTCCAAATCTGTTTGGAGGCTTTTGGCATCTATACAGGTTTTGTCTGCTGAAAGAGGCGATCCTGAAGTTAATTGAAAGGTCAGAACTGCTATTAGGACACTGCGGGTAGCACCAAAATTGTCAGAGATGAGGCTGTGCGGCTTCCTAAGGAGAGCAAATGCAGCTGGAAAGGTATCAAAGACAAGTGTAGAAGGGGAGGAAAACACACTTGGATGCTGTTGCAACAGCTCAATACAATCGGGAGGCTCTGAAGCTGAAAAGTGAGAAAACCTCTCTCCTTCCAGTGCTGGGCATCTATTAGCAAGGAGGTGATGTGAAAGCTGATGGAAGAGATTCACTATTATCGATATTTTATAAAAAAGAATAAGGGTAGGAAGATTTACTTCTACTGTTCTTGGAAATAACACACGTATTTTCTAACAGACCACCAGTCAATAGGACAGGCAGCAGCAGGGCTCTCAGCAGCCCAGATGAACCCCCTTCACACACTCCACCCATCCTCACAGTAGGAGCCTCAAACGTTCAAGGGAAAAGTGGTGAGAACGGAACGACGTTGGGGTAAGTCGCCTTTCATGCGGTTCAGAACTGTACATCCCCACCTCTACATCTTGCTTTGCTCATCTTCCTGAAGACACCCGAATAAGGAGCAGGTAAGACTTACTAATTCTGCTTGCAGCCTCCACAAAAGCAGCGAGTTGTTGCAGGCTGTGAAGGAGGCCATGCTATCCTGGGGGGAGCTGACTCAAGTGCTGCCAACTGGGCTGTCCTTAATGCAAAGCAGTGAAATTTGCTCAAATGAAGAGTTAAAAAAAAATCCTAACAAAAGACTCCATAATAGTATTAGAAAAGCTAAACCTTTGATTTTTTATTTCAAAAAAAAAAAAAACACAACAAAAAAACCAACTTATTCTCACAAGAATCCCACCTGTAAAGTAACCTAGAACACACCTACTCTGCCAGAAAGCCAGCGGACTTTCAGGACTGATGTGGAAGGCCAACATGGCCTGTGAGCAGCTACTGAGAAATACTTTGGGACAGTCAATTCCTTGTCATGAAGCCAAGCAACTTTTCGGTGGGACAGCAAAAGATCCTCCATCATGGCAGCAATTAGAGAAACCCTGGTCAAGATACATGGTCCCCTTAAACTAATACATCAAGGATGGACACAAAGTTCCCTTGGATGGAGCATATGTTGAACACCAGCCCCAAAACTACACAAAGCTACAGGATTGTTTAATGCAACACAACAGAGGTGACCAAAGGGCCATCTCCTGATCTCCAGTCAATGATGGTTCTCCTGAAACCCCCCAGATCTCTAATACGACCTCGAACACAAGGTGACCGAGCCAATCTGTTTTCATATAATAGGATCAAACACGCGTCGTGCTAAACCCTAGGGAATGTTCTTCAAAAGGGCAGCCACTCACAACGCTTTGATGTTCTCCATCCCTACATCTGTGAAGATGTCAGACTCGGGGGTTAAGAGCCTGGGACAGGTTCTGACTTTTGGCAAACAGTTCAAACAAAAAAGGAGCCAGTGAGTAACAAGGCAGCCAATATTAAAAGATTGCTCAAGAGGTCTCTGCCCCCCTGCTTTGAAACTGCTACAGGAATGATGTAAGCAAACATGTCCCCAATACATGAACCTTCTGAAGGAACCGTTGGTGGGGCAATGCATCTTTCCACATCAAAGACTGTTGGTTCCTTCGCCTAGACTAATATCTGAACTTCAACAGCCCTTTTTCCCAGAGCATTAGCAAAAGTGAGCTAAGCTTTCTGGCACTCTCAGGAGATAAGTGGTTATCATCTGTAAAACAAGCCCAAATCTGTTTTTACGAGGTTAAGTAACTTGTCCAAGATCACAAAGAGCTCCAGGCAGTGCCAGAACAGACACTATTGCTCTTGATCATCTCTTTTCTGCCCCGGCTGGTAGAAAGCAGGGCTTTCTCCTAACACGGGTTACACACCAAGACACGCACTTTGCATCAGCGTGTTTGACTATCAGGTGCTGTAACTCCCTCATATACCTTCCCCAGAAGTGGGACAGAAAGA
>JAVSBS010025504.1:0-24669 GCA_033124195.1 Coracias cyanogaster | reverse complement strand
TAAAAAGGCAAAATAAACCCAAACCCTGGGTGTGTCAGGAAGAGTGATGAGCCTATTTATAACCTGCTTATAAAAGTTTGCATTTGGTAGGCTGGAAACGCATGTAGCTGAATAATCACACAGATGAGCACACCTACAGAGGGGAAGAGAAATCTCTGTGGCTTCACTTGAAGCGGTTTTAAGAGTGCAACATATTGCAGGAGAAATACAGAGACTGAACAAGATGGGCGCAATGACTGCTTCTGTTATCTTCCTCATCTTCACATAAAAACACGCTTTAAAAATTATTTTAAATGAGACAACTTCTCTTGAACTTACTGGGCCACTTCACAAAGCTTGCTTTGGGGAGACAAGAACAAGAAATAAAAACATGGGAGTTCCGGTTTCTCTGGAGTTATCCCTGAAGAGATGAGATGCATCAGTACAACAGCACTGCCTCTTCTACGTGGTAACAACACAAAACAACGAGCAGGAGAAAAGGTGGAGATTTCTGAACTGTAAATCATCAGCTGAGAAGCTAATGTATGGCCTTAGACCTGTCCATCTATTTGGTACCGATGCCTTCAGTCTGGGCTGTGGTTAAAAGGGGAGCAGCAAAACTTCTCAAGACTTTTTCTCATCCATGTGCACATGGAGACAAAACACCCCTAAACAGAGCTTTACTGAAACATGATTTCATTTCCTACTCCACTAGAAGTGGAAATCCTGTCCAAACCTCCTATTTTCAGAATTCACATTTAGCTAGCAAACAATGGGCCCCCAGCCTGGGCAGCTATTTAAAGCTCTGCTGGAAGCACGTGTTTGGGTTTGCCTGGGTGGTGAGTAAGGACTCCAGTGCTAATGGCATCCTCCGAGTTACCACAGTGGAGCTAGGTTGAAAGAGGTCTTGTATAGAGATTTAAGGAGGACAGGAAAGCCAGATAACAAATGTGGTGAATCTCATGGAGCGCCTTGGATTTGCATCCAAGACATGTTGCCACCTGGGGGCTCGTGGACAGGGAAGCCAAGGAATCTCCTGTGGCCATCCGCAAAGTGCTTCTTTTCTGCTTCGCAAATCCCAAGTTCTGGTTCTGAAAATCAGAGCCCGTATTTGAAGTGCGTTAGTGTGATTTACAGAGTTATTGTATTCACTCTTGCAACACAGGAAACCTTATGAAATACAGGCACAGTACCAGCAAGAGACAGAAGCCTTTGGTTTTCCTTTTAACCCCTTGTCTATTAATATGGAGAGTGTGAGAATAATTTAAGGCCTTTTACACTGCTTTTAAGGCCCTTTATACTCCTAAAAATCTAGAGAAGTGTAAGACCCCACACATTAAATCTTAGATAATTTCAATACAAATTCAATCACTTTTTCCTGTGACTGATGTCATCTAGAACTGGCACAATTTCCTTTTAATTACACTGCCTACAGCAATTAAGTACACCAAAGAGGATGGACTGCAAAAAGTCTTACTGGCTATGCTGTTTTAGTCTATTTTAGGGGTTTTTTTGTTTCATAATTAAGAGTATTTTCAAATCCACAGCTAGTATTGCCAAGCGGTCATTTGTTATGCAACTTGTTTACCCTTTTGGTCTACCAGTACAAAGATTGTAATTCATGAAATATTGCTTTTTCTATGAAAAGTTGTTTCTTAGGGGAAAACACAGTCTGTGGTAGAAGGAATAAAGCATGACCATATGTAACCAATTTCACAGTAAAAGAAAAGTTTGCAATGAAGATATTTCCAAGCTAATTGAAAATCATTTTTCATCTACCCTTTAAACTAGTAGGAAGAAAGTAACAGAGAAAACCCCACTGAGAATTACAGAATTAAGAACAAGTTAAAGACTGAACCTGCTTCTCCACCTTAGCTTAAGCACTTTTTTTGCTTTTTTTTACGCCTCCACACATCACCAAAACTGACAAAGTCAAGAAAATAATTTTTTTCATCTAGTTTTGTTTTTACATCAGCTTTACCAGAATTATGGTTACTCCTTTTACCCCAGCCCCTGAGGGACTTCACCTGAAGTCTCCTGGGGACCATATGAAACTCTGAGGACTTGGGATGAGAGAAAGCCTCTAAACCCAGAAAGGAAGCAGAGAAGGTTCATGGCAGGCAGGCAGAGAGGCTGGCTACGCTCTTGAGTGAATCAGCCATTCCTTCATCCACCTGAGCTATCCCCAAGGAGCAGCAGCCAGGCTCACGGGGATGCGCAACGCATCCTGCATTGCGAGGACAAACAAAAGATGCTCAAAGCTGGAAGTGAAGGACAAGATTTTGGCTGAAAGCTGTTTGCAAGAGTTTCCTTGCAGAGCACTTGAAAAGTCCCCAGTCCTGGATGTTTAAACAAGGGCTGCTCTCCCACACACTGCCTCTTGTTCATGGTTAATCCTGCAGCGAGGTCAAATAACGCCAGCTCTGAGTCACCACAATCATCTCCAAGGCAACTGGTCGAATATACAGTGTAAACACATGATTACAGATTCACTGCAGAGCTCAGGAAGGAGGAGGAAGAGCTGGGATGAAATAAGTCATGCTTTTATTGAAATCAGAGTAGTCAGTGCTGAAGCAACACTGGACAAACACATCAGTGTCAGTGGAGGGTAGGAAAAAAAATTGGTTTTCCTCATTTTGCTTCTCCCCAACTACCTCTTGACCACTGAAGTCTTCTTTTCTCTAGTAGTTTCTCCAAAATGAGGCACAAGCACAGAAGAGAGTGTTATCCAAATGACTGCTTTACATCTGAGATGTCATCTCTCCCCGTGCACCGCAGCCCCAGACAGCGCTATCTGGCAGGAATGGGATTATCCTTCCGAAAGGTCTGTTGCCTGACACAAGCTGTCTCTTGGGACAGCACCCCTGCCTATTTAGCATCCTACACCACAAGGACATGACTTCACTGGGTAAAAAAAAGTCCGTTATAACTAAAAGAACAATTGAGAGCAATCCCCTCCTTTCCCTTTGAATCATGAACACTCAGATTTCCCACGAAAAACAACAAAACAAGCCCCAGGGAGCCCTTCCCTGTGACTCAGTTACATTTGAGGAGGACTGCAGGCCAGGCAGAGCCCAGAGCATCACCCCGGGTACCGCCTGGCAGCCACCGCCCCAGCCGCATCCACCGCTGCTCCAAGGATGTCAGGGCCAGCAGGGATAGGAAAGCATCACTCCCGCCCGGAAATCCCATCAAGCACGCCGGTTCCTGCACAGGCTGAAGGGGAACACTAAAGCTTTTCAGTTCCTTTCTTGGCGACGCAGCCACAGTCCGGAGGGGGAGGTGAGGTCATTGCAAATGGGGCTGGCAGAGACCTGTGCCCACCACACAAAAGCAGGGAAGGAGTCACCTCCTCTTCTCCCTCCTCTGGGAGAAAATAAGCACTCATGTAATGGATTGCACAGGGCTCCAGTTGTCAGTAACCAAAAAAAAAAAGATTTCTCTTCCCAAGCCAACTGAACAACCCAAACAGCACAAAAAGAGGAAATGAAAGAATACAGTGGCCAACTTTTAGCCGCTCATTCCCAGGAGGAAAACCTCCTCAGACCAAGTTTTACTTCACGTGCATCTCTCAGAAAACAATACTTATGAGATAGATAATAAGGCAAACCCAAGAAACACACTCGATCACTTAAGCTATACTGTGCATAGTGAAAATGTCAGGCGTTTTTCTCACACTGGTATCAATGTGCTGCATAGCAACAAGTCAGAATGAAAGGTTAATGGTAAGGACTGCAGCCTGGAACTTGCTCATTCCCACGGTCCCGAAGTCACCAAAGGAAAATGCTGCACTGATTTGTTCTGTTTTGTTAACAGCACGAAGGCTTAAAAACAGTGGTGGGCTTTGATGTGAAAACCCACCCCATCTGAACCAGCTGTGCCAGAGGGACGGCACCAAGCACCACACACTCCCTGCCACGGCAAGAGTTTCAGAAACCGTTGGCTCTGATCTGCACAACAAGATTTAGGGGAAAGGGTTCACCAAGATTCCGGCTTCACCAGGGCTACAGCAACAAACCTCACCAAGTTAAGTAGATCCTAAGTGTAGCCAGGACTTACCAGGCTGTACCCCATTTGGATGACAGCATCTCTAACCTGGAAAACATGCCTTCCATTATCTCACTCACATTTAAAAAAGCTCTTTAATATGTGTAAGTATAACTGTATTTTCTACCATGGATTCCCATAGTTACACGGTTAAATAACTGTAATCTCAGAGTCATGTAACTAGCGAAATCAAGCAAGAGGTTTTTAAAAGGCAAAAGCAGTCATCCAAACCAAGTGTTCTACTCTCTATGAATGTGTAAATGAGGAAAAAGACAACCAACAAAACAGTGTCACATTGAAGTCCACTTGAATTGACCAAATTTCATAGAATGACACATTGATATGCAAAGAAAGGCAATTGTTTACCAGGAGAAATTGTCTCCAGACTCCCAGGATTAATCTTTCTTGTGCTTGTGCAGTGTTGGACAGTTGATCCAGTGAAGACCAAGTAAAAAACTACATCATCTTCAACTTTATCTTCCTCAGTCAGCTGCACTGTAATAACAGAGTCACCCTAGGAGAAAGGACAAGAAAAAAGGTTAGGTTTACATTTACAAGAACTGCATCATATACAGTAAAACTTCGCTATGCCTACAAGGCTCCTGCTCCTTATTCATACACTCCGTTCACATGACTCAGGGCCCCACACTAATTTTCAGATATGCAAGTCATCCTTAGCATGCTTCTTAGCATCACAGCCAGCCAACCAGCTACAAAATATGTAAAGCACAACTCTGGGAAGAGATATGTTGAAACCTCAAGGGTATATTCGAAATGGCAACTGAATATGCTGAAATCATACCAAGTCTGATAAACATGAGCACACACTCACCACACAGTTTGTTGGGTTTTTTTCTTTTTCCACATACACACGCACATTATGTACTCACATGCACGTATACCCCCACATACACACAGCGAAAACAACATAATTGGGACAGTGGCCTAAAATTGCCTCTGCGTTCATAAATCTGAATTTTTTCCCTAATTCTTGCTTGAACCTTCACATTTCGCCCCATCCAAGCAAGCCACTGTGTTGATAGTTCCAGTGTAGCCAACTTAATCACTGCATCTCTCATCCACAAACGTTCCACATCCACTGAGAGTTTCTCTAATTTCCCTATAAAAACCCCAGCAACTATGGCTGTACAGACAGTGGTAGCTCTTCTCACTCATCTATAAGCCCAGACCCGGTGAAAAGCTCTGTACATTATCAAAACCAGCGGTTCTTCAAGCCCTGAAAAGGAATCTGTTGGCTGAATACTCCTGCTTAGTTTTACCGCAGATTTGTTTCAGTATCTCACTACGTTCTATCATTTTGCTCATCTCTGCTATCAGCAAAACTCATGTGCATAAAGGGCACATCAGTGAAGCCAGCACAGGATACGTTCATACACCTGCACAGACAAGAACAGCAGCAATATCCAACAACTTCACTTTTCCACGGGCAAGGAAAGAGGATGGCTCGCAGTTACTGCAGGACCTAGTGAAGCATTTTCATTTGATGTCACCATACACCATTTATCTGCCCAAAGCATTATATAAACTACGAGACACTCAGAACAACAAGACTGTGCAATGACCTTCTGCCCCTTTTCTATCAAGATCAAAACCAGTTGGGTGCCCCAGTTTTACACTGCAGCTGCATTAGCCAGCTCTCTGCCACCACCCCATTGAGCATATGGTTAAGGCTGCAAATCTGGAAAAGATTATATTATTATTTTTGCAGATTATGTAATTCTCATTTGCATATCCAACAGAATACGCACGTCACTTCATCTGAAACCGTCTCCTTCGGATCACTCAGTTCATCCCTTCTCTTTTTCAAATGTAACCACTGCAGAAAAATCCCAGACTCCCAGGCATTCCCGTACACCCATCCTGCATTAGCATCGCTTCCCACGCTCCGTCCCACATCTCCCCCCATTCTCCCTCATCTCAGCTAGTCTTCCACCCCAACCACAGCTTCCTCCTCCGAGTTCATGTCCAGTTCTCTGATCTGGCCTGTCTGGTACCTCTTGCCAGGGGCAGGACTGCACCTTGTTTTGATAGAAACAAGGTTTTGAAGGGCAGTACACAACCAGTCCCTGGTCTTAAAAACAAATATACGGGTCAGTCTTATAACCCACAGGAAAGAAAACCATGAATTCAAGAAGGGTAAATGGAGCAGTGAGTCTAGCCTGCATTTCCAGAGGCTGCAGAATTACAAATGCACATTTTAGGAAAGTCTCACATGATAATATCAGACCAGATTTCCAGCTGGGAAGAAAGGAACCATGTAGCAAAAGTATATATTGTATATAGTCAGTGTTAAAATAAAAACAGGTGCAAAAAGAAATATATCAAGCTTTAAATTCAAGCATGACCAGTTCACATGCTGAGTTGAAAACTAAATATTCCATTTCAAGCAAATGTATCCAGTTTTGAGCGGATGTTCAAAAAAAACAAACCACAAAAGCTGAAGTTGTAACCTACAAACTCTTTGTGCTTTGTTTTTTTATTTCCGTCTTTGTTCAAACTGTTCCTCCCTTCAGGCAAGAACATGTGAAGTACTTAAATAGACTTAAAATGCAGGTGATGCTTCACGACATTCATCAACAGAGCTCCTTGTTTAAAGCGGTATCTGCTAAAGGAGACTTTTCTTCTATTTAACTCAGAAATCAAGTACAGCTAGTCCAGTTCCTGTGAAAGGAACGCGAATCCGCAGAGTGCACGTGAGAAGACACCTGTCTATCCATGTGAACTGCTCACATTTCAACAAAAAGCAATTTAAATTAGCAAAAGCTGATTTGTTTATTTTTTAATTGACAAAAAACCCACATAAATACATGTAAGAAGCCTCAACATCAGAGGTTCCAAATAACCTGAAGTCTAGACCTGGTCTTTAAAAACTGCAGATCTTATATAGATACCTGACCTAATTTTGAAGGTGGCCCTGGTCTGGAGGGTTGGTCCGACTAGACTATCTCCAGCAGTTCCTTCCAACTGAATTATTCCACTCTTCATATATTTTATCTCCATTTATATCAGTTAAATCTAGGGGAGCACAAATTATCACCAAGTGATAGAAATTTAAAAGTCTCTTCTTCAGCTGTGTCTAATGGTGAGATGGTCTCCACCATCCTGCTCCCTCCTCTTCCTCTTCTGAAGCACTCTCCAGCAAGACAGAAGGAGAACACCAATATCCTTACAAGGATAACTGAGCATTTCTTTTTTTTCTTTTTAACTTGCAAGTTTAATTTGTCTCCAACACATTCAGCAAGACCAATAACATGCCGCTTAATTGCCGTGTGCTTCCACTTACAGGTGTCACCCGAGCTGCCTCTTGGTTGTACTGAGCCTGGTGCAGCTCACCACGCGTGACATGGTCTGAGATCCCAGAAGCAAAAGACCAAAGTACTAAAGAAGAAAGACCATCCTCCTTCAACACATCTCTACTTCCTGGTCATTAATAATTTCATTGTCCACTGCCAATGTTAGTTTGATTTTTTTAAAGTTACATTCAAACAACGTATTTATTTGAAAAGGAAGTAACACACAGAACAAACTCCTCTCTTCCCAACATTTTTGGAGTTAAAGAAAATCAGTTACAAATGCAGCCAAATTCCTCCAGCCCACATAGAAGACTTTCCAACAGCCCTATTGCATTCAGACTCCAAAAACATTTTAATTGAAGTATGTTTACCTTTATTCATTTAATATTGCCCAAAAAATGTCATCTGTTCAGTATCACTGCCACACAAGGTGGTTATTATAACCCCTCTTTCATCCCGAATGGCTAGAAATGGGAGGCCAGCCTGCCAATATCCCTTTGGTGAAAGTACAGACAGATCAAAGCCATTCTCTGGAATGCTCCAACAAATAAGAATAATTTAATTTCAAAACTAGTTTGGACCAACTAATACTTACTTGGCTTAAAGCCCATTGGAAATGAAAACATTCCATTTTGGTCCATTCATGAAAGAGGTCACCCCTTCCCTCGTTCGGATCTGAAAATCTGATTTCAGATAGCTGTAAGGGGATGTAAAGAAGGTGGATGTGGCTCTTGCCTCTAAACACATTCCCTTCCTCAAACCGAAGGGAGGAAAGCTAAGGGATGGGTACACTGCAAAAGCAAGCCTAACTTTGGGTTTTAAACTACTACAAACCAATTCAGAAAGGGATTTTTAGAGTGGTACATCTCTGAACTTTTGGCTTAGTTGAGGCAGCAGAAATGCAATTATCTCTAAAAAGGCCCACATGCTGTTAATAAGTCTAAAAACCAAAACTAGATAGACAAGGCACCTGTTTGTCAGCATATTTTACTGGCATTAGGACAAGTCCACCTCTGCAGGTATTTGTTTTCTCAATGCTGCAGTTAAAGGCACGTGGATTGTCTGTAGGCAAAGTACGAGCAACTCTGTTTAATCATTTCTTCATTCTCACACTTGGTTTCTGGGCCTGTTAAACTATTCACCTGGAAAGCCTGCTTTTTTAAAAAAAAAATCAGATGACTTGAACAATATTTGAAAGCAGCGATGAAGTGAACAAAATCTTTAAGCTCAAAAGAATTAATATAGCTTATATTAACTCAAAAATACTATCCACCTTTTAAAAAGGTAATTGCTGTAAGCATGTAAAGACACCTTCCTCTCAACTTCAGGCTTTGTTTTGGGGAACTGGTCATCATTTGGGACCATGAGGACAGCCCTGGAAAAAGCAGAATTCAAGACCTCAAGACCAAAACCACGAGTTTAGCTGGCAGGGTGAATTTCCCTGTGGGATATCAGCTCTACTAGCAACAGGTACATTTCTCCACAATGGACTGTAAAGGGGAAAAACATTCTTAGCATGCCGGCTGACAAATTTTAAACTTCCTAAATAAAAAAAAGAAAAAGTCAAGCTCTATTTTTATAGCTGAAGCATGTGATTTCTAAGCTGGTGTTCCCCTCATGGTGCATACTGGGAATTTTGAAGTACATTATCTAACCCTCTAACCACCCACTCTAACCTTCCCCCAACACACAGTCTAAAAATACTTACGAAAATGAAGCATGTATTAGATAGCAATACTGAAGCACTCGCGCATTGCTTTAGCATAACAAGGAAACACTAACAACCAGCAACTGTGAATTTCTTCCACAGAGAAAAGCAGAATTGCTGCTGTTGCCCATTGCCATCTCTGGCTGTTGTTTCACACGGGGAAAAACTAGACAGTGAGATCCCACAGAAAAGAACATGGGTTGGAGATTGCCATCCAAGGAAAGAAACCTTCCTCCCAATACATTCCTTTTAAGGGCCGTTGTAGACGTTGGTGTGATGATGCTTTATTAAAGAGGCTGGATTAAGTGCTGGATTAGATGAGTAAATGTAACCTGCCACTGTAACAAGTTTTGGTTTGTTTCCACTACTCACAGCATGAATCAGATGCTTGTTGGGTCTTTGCTTATTGCATTATGTTGGGACACAAAAGGAGAAATATGCTTTTGAAACTTTTTTTTTTTAACCTTTAGGAAGCTCTTAATAGCTCTTGAGAACTGCATGGTACCCAGGACAGCACAGAAGTAAAAGATGTGGTTTCTTTCTTCTCCTTCAAGGAACTGAGGCTCATTGGTACCTTTATTTATTCATTTTTAGATGGTGTTAGCCTTGCTGTTACCCCAGCTATGGTTCAACACAGTACACAGGATCGGGCTGTAATTACAGCAGGAGGAAAGTCCTTTCACATCCCTGTGCTTTGAGTTTCCCCATCAATGAAACGGGAATCATGGTTCAAACAGAGTATTTTCATCCAAATGACTTTTAAAAGAAAAGCTGGCTTTTCAATCATACAGTGTTTTCTTTGGAAAGTGTGCAGGAACAACAGTAATTAAGTTAGACAAAAATCAAAAGGGAAAGTTTAGACAATTTCACCTCATATTGAGAGCTGCAGAATACTCAGAAATCAGCTGGAGGATGGAAAAGGCAACTGCAAGGCAGCTTTAGAAAATGTGCAGAAATCATCCCACAAGGAAAAAAAAAAAACTTTTTTTAGATGCTTGATGATCCATTACCATCTATCTCTGCCAGCACACAACAAGATCAACAGCTAAACTTTTGTTCCCAGACAGTGTCCCCATCTTCGGCAGAGTATCTTCAAAGATCCCTCCCATCTAAGGTTACTTCAGGTTGGTGCAAACATGTGCTTAACTCCCCAGAGAACCACATCTGGAAAAGACACCCACAGTACATGGACACATGGACATCTCTGTGCAGAACAAAACCCGGCACAGCCACACAGGCTCCCGACTGCAAAAGGAAACAGGACTTTCGGCAACTATTTTTAGAACAAACATGACAGCGCTCTCATCTCCTGGAATAACCCTTTTGATTGAGAAAGGCTTGGATTCCAGTTTTTCCAGGTCTAAGTGCTCCGGATGGTCAGCTGCAACCCAGGCATCAAGTGCTATCACTGCTGGCTCATAAAACCACAGGATGTTCTCCTTCCACAGCCAAAAAATAACTTACATCGAGCAAACTCTTCCAGGCTGCTATTCCCAGGTTAATAAAAGCAAATGAGTAGCTCAACCCTCAGAGGTAGATTCTGGAGATGGATCCTACCTTCAAAACATTCACCTGAGCCACCTTCCCCCTCTGCCTTAGCACAGGGTGAGCTTGTCAGTGTGCCTCACCTAATCTTTAGTGTATTTTCTCTCATGGGAACACTATTAGGGCTTCTAAGTTGCCTCCTGTTCGTTCACTCTCAGATATGAAGCAGCAGCTTGAAACATCCATCCCCTTTTGCAGATGTGGCCAACTACCCTGCAAGCTCCCAGCACAGGTATATGAAAGGAACAGACCACGGGAGGAGGTGAGAGGCATCTGTTACAGAGAGCTAACAGCAGTCATTACAGGCATCCTCAATTTTGCCAATAGGTATTGACTCAAGCAGCATTTACAAGAAAAAGCACATCATAGGCAGTTTATTCTGCAGAACTCCAGTCCACAGAAACAAAGGGTAGGGCTGTGCAATCTGTCTGAACAAGAGCAGCTCTCGAAATCCCTCCTCGCCTGGAGATATCCCCTTTGATAAAGGCAGTGACCTGGGTCAGGAGCGTGGAGAAAGATGGATGTCGTTGGGCTGGAGTGTTGCAACCCCCTGCAGATAAAATCTCCAGGGAGAGACTCCAGAAATAAACAGAATGGCAAGCTGCCAAGTGTGGGTAGATTTGGGTCCTTTTTCATAGTCAATGACATCAAACTCCTTGATCTCAAGGAGCATTAAGTAGAGATAGTTTTTGTTTTCTCAAAATGAATTTAAAAAAATAAATCACAAAAGCTGACAAGAATTACTCCAATTGATTAAAAAATAATAATAATAAATATCTATAAACCCAACTTAATTCTCATTTTCAATGAACAGCAATGTTATTATTTCTGCCACCGAAAGGTTTCAGGTTAATGGCAGGGATACTGAACCTCTTCGTGATGAGAACGACAGATTTTGCAAATCAGTCTCTTAAGAAAATACAATTGGAGACCAAAACATCTTGCCCACAGACCACCAAAAGAGCAGAATGATGGTACATGTTCTTCTGCCCGCCCACATACCAACTCAAGGTGATACCTTCCATATGTCCTTAACACCACACTGAGCCAAGTGATCTCCTCTTCCAACACTAGCCACAAAGCCATGACTGAAACACGGACATAAATGCAAAATAACTTTCTTCTTCCCACCACCTTCTTCCTCCAAAGGTGAGAAAGGATTTTGTCAAAAAACAAGATTAGCTTAGCATGCTGACGGATAAGAAGTTGGCATGGGGCAAAGCAGGGATGCAGAGTCAAAAGACCATTTACTTTAAGACTCTTTGGGTGTAAGTAATATGTGGGAAAACATGGACACCTATGACAGACAGCCCTGAAGTGTTGCCTCCAGGCCCAGGCTGGCTCCCACAGATCCATCCTGAGCAAGACTGCTCAAAATACAGCACAGATATCCTCAACTTGCATGTCTGCAGAGCCAGGATTGTTACAGCTGATTTAACGCAGTCTCACAACCACATCACCTCCCAAGCCAGCCCAGGCATCTAATCCTGCAGTGGGTTTATTTGCAAAGAAACGAATGGCTTGAGGAGGACAAGGGTAGATTTTCCTACTCTGAACCAGTGTGAGCAACACAAACTCATGCAGAAATGGGTACGCTTGAAGAAACCTATTATTAGAAGACCACATCCTTTGACAGAGCCTGTGTCTCTGTTTCCAAGCCACTCAACTCAGAAATGAATCTTTATTGAGTGTCAAGATGCTATTATAAGTATTACACACATATTAATCCAGGCAGCTTGAAGGAGATCTCTATAGACTGCCAACAGAAAATCCATCAAAGTAACAGGATCTTGTTAGTGCTGAAAGAGACACATGATTTATCTTCCTGGGTACATCTCTGTGACATACCACTTGCTACAGAGAGCCAGGCAAGTTATTAGACAGGGCTGGTAATAGCTAACGGAGCTGTATCGTTGCCTTGGCACGGGGCTCCGCGTGCTCAGCAGCACTTATGTTACCAACACTTGCTCAGAGCATGCTTAGCACATCAACTCCGTACTGGGCTGTGCCATGCAGACGGCTTTTACACCACTAAACAGCCACGGTCATTTCTAATTGTTTTTGGTGTATGGAAAGATGTGATGAAATTAACAAGAACGTTAACAGCAAAATGGCAAAAAAGTCAAAATTAAGGAGAAAAATAGAAAGGATGAGAAAAGTGCCATTTAACCATTTGTGCTACATGCAAACACCTCAGGAAGAACTGCTATGATAATTTTATGGCTTGGGTGAAATTAAAGAAAAGATTGATGTAATTTTTCATCTATTTGGGTAGTTTAGTGTTCACCAAATTATTCATTTAAAGTGAATGTGTGCTTGCTGTCCTCAGTCACCATGGCCTGTACATGTCCATAAGCAGCTATGGACAGAACCCCAAACCCCTTCCACCACAAGCCCCATACAGTTCTGGTACAGAGAAGGAACACAAGCAATAACACATTGGGGGTTGACCTCTAAACTAAGCACGTCCCCATGTAATGCCACCACATGAAGACAAGATGAAAGACGAGGGAATTTCTCTATAGCAGAATATTCCCTCTAGTTCTATCCAGTTTCCACAAGTACTGATCTTACTATCAAGAGTTTTTTCAGAAATTGTGGAAACTACTACCACCAATTCCTATAAAACACACAAACTGATGGGAATATACTGCTCTGGCCTCATCCTAAAGCCTCTTCTGCTCTTCACTATAGTGTTAGAGAACCAAAGCAGATCATGTTATGACCAGCTGCTTGAGTGATTGATAGTATTTCCTGTTAATTACTAATGTAGCAGTAACAACAAAGTTGTAGTGCTTGGGAGAAATAGCAGGCAGTCTGAATGTATCCAGTGACTAACAGAAATTCAGCTATTTTCTTGGCACTAGAGAGGTGGAGAGTGTCACAATTCCTGGAAGACAAAGTACATGCGATGACACATTGTTTGAAACAATCTCCCACCACTGGAGTATTTTGACAAATAGCCTTGATTGAGGTGTCTTAAAGAAAAAAAAAACACAAAACAGGTTTGAACACTACCATCCAAAGGCATAAGAGAGGAGGATGGTGGCTCCCTAGTGCTTCAGCCTCCTCTACAGAAAACCCTCAAAGAGACAGAGCTCAGAGTGTGTATCAGAGCGCTCATTTTCCTGCCAGCTGCAAAATATCCTCATCAGTCTTTAAATACTTCACGACAGTACTTAGAGCTACTGTAGTGACTGAGGCACTTTTAAAAGTGACATTTCTTGCCATTAAAGAATAGAAACCATTATCTTAGCAAAGAAGTACCTCCCCCCCACGCAACCACAGCTACTAGAGATGAAACTTTTCCAATGCTACTAGAGATGAAACTTTTCCAATGCTTAGAAGAAACACTTTGTTTCAAAGACAGAAAACACGGGCAGCCTGCAGAAAGCAGCACCGAAAACGTGTCCTGCAACACAACTGCCACTTGATGGCAGTGCACAGCATCGATCTTTGCACAGAACAACTCATCACAGCTTATTTTCCACTCAAGCACGGTATGGAATTGCTTTATTGAGCAAGGCAGAGGACAAGCTCTTGCAGAGGCACTGCATGCAGCACAACCTTCAGCAGCAGCCAGGAGGCCCTGCAGCTAGAGTGCAGGGGATTTGAGAGGTTATTTGAAAGCATCATGCCTTCATCAAACCAACTTCTTCATAACCACTGCCCTCACATCAGCTTGGCTGCCAGAACGGCCTCTAGTCCCGTAAAATGACTGCCGGCAATTTGTTACAGAAAATAAAGCTGGGATGTGGATCCTGATGAATGAGATGGGAAATTTGTTTGGTCATTCTAAAAATAAGAATATTTATGGACTCTCTATATGAATGCATTCCGCAGAAAATGAATAGTTGAAGAGTATTTTCATCCTGTTAAAGACCAAATCCAGGCCTCTGTCACTCATTCCTCCCAAGGGGAGGAAACACCAACAGCCAGCGCTGGGGATGGGACACAACCTCTCAGCTACTTTCCAGATATTAACCAGCCCGTCAGCTACCATAACAGATAAAAAGTCCTCAATTCAGAATCCAAGACACACGTATAATTTCACCTAGTCTTTATAACACTCTTACTGTGACAACGTAAGTATTCCTTTTGCAGTTTCTTAAAACATGCTGGAACAATCTCCTATCTCCCCAAAAGAGCTATTAGAGGTTGTCCCTTCTGCTTTTCCGTTCCTACCATGCACCAGCTCCAGCATCTTTCTTCTGGAAGTTGTATATTTAAAGTTCACATGTAATGCTGCAAAGTAGTGGTGAGTTAAGGGCACAATTTCAGACAAGCGCTCCAGACTTTAAGCTAAACCATTTATTGTTTACCAGCACATTCATACCCACAGAACAGGATCACAGAAGAAAAGATCACAACAGGTCATTATGGGAGGAGGGCTTTGAACCCAAACCACCTGCATTTTCAGTTTTAGATAACATGGAAGAAGAGTTGAGAAAGGGCCTGAGCTGCAATTTAGCCAGTGGCTTATCCCAGAGGAAGGTGATTCTGATGGTCAAGTGGCCTCTTCCAAGTTCTCCAGCCAAACCTACCTTCAGTAGATGCACAGAAGTGACCATTGCCCAAGGAGTCCTATAATAATATCACACAGATCTCATGAGCTGGTGAACGCCTCACTTAAGAGGAGCAGGCCAAGTGAACAGCCTTACGATAACTGAACTGTGCAACCTCAAGTCTTCATTTAGGTATTGGGGAACTCAGAAGCAGCAGAGTTTGCCAAAGAATGGTGTAGGGCTCGGGTGGTAGCTGCCAGATGCCCATTTCAACAGAAGGGACAGCTTCTCGCACAATGTAGAGCAGAATTTGGGAACTGAAGCATGAAAAGAATCCAGATCAAGGACCTAAGTAACAAAAACTTAAAAGATGAGGTCAAACACAGTTTAGTGAGGAAACTATTTTGCCTGCAGAATGAAGGCAGAACCAGACAAGTTGCAATGCGCTCCTCTCAAAAAAAATCAGTTTATTCAGGCGCCCCAACCAACTTTAAAACCAACCAAGCAGCAGGTTCTTCCACAAGCAACACAAGCAAATATTTTATCTGTAAAAGGTGCTCAGAGGCCTTCCACTCATTCATAATTCAAAGCTGTTTTGAAGGTGGGGCAGAAAACTAGTTTGTCATTAAGAAATCAAGTACCTAACAAATAAAAGACAAGAGGTTTATCAGGTCCTCTCACCACAGAGCTGAACTAAACATCAAGGCTGGTTCTCCTCTTGCCTAAGGACCTTGAGAGAAAGCAAGACAGGGCCTTCTGTATTCCTGAGAAATTCCCACATCAAAAGCATGCGAGGTATGTTCTACTTTTTCTGCCGGACTGATCTCAGATATTCAGGCATCCCAGTGGCCTCTGTCACCATAAGATGCCACTAAGCATAGGTAGTAGAAAAGTAACCAAACCACAGCTGCCAATCTCATGACAACATTTTACTGTAGGATTATAAAGGTATTTCATTTTGTCCTTTTGTCCCTTTGGTAGAGATTTCTGAAGATCATTAATTATCTAGCACACAATGGTGCACAAAGTCACACCTAAGATGGTTTCAGGCATGGCGAGAAGCCGGCTGCCAGGCAGGCATGTCTGCACAACACCTCACTGCACTCACGGACACGGAACCTCAGCACTTGGGTCAGACGCTGCTGCCACAAGGCTCAAGATCTCTGCACTGCAAACTTCTTTCTTTAATCCTTTGATATTTATCCAAAAGAGGGTTTTCTCTTAACACATGAACATCAGAGGTTATCGCAATTGTTCTTCTTAGGAAAGCAACACAGCACGCTTCAGTAGGGCATCATTCTGTGTGAAATATATAAGTGGGAGAAAAATACTATAAGCATTATCCTTTCCTTCCCATTTTAGATTAAGGCAGGACACACTGGGAAACCTACAGTAGTTCATTCATTAACAGAGGACCTACTGTACCCAAAACCCAGGTTATATTAAGAGAGGGTCAATGCATTCTTTCTGAGACTTTTGAAGTTCACACTTCATTAAGTTGCATGACATTTTGGCTTGGAAGTGGGAGCTCTCATCTCTATCAAAACTCTCCTTGAGAAACTCCGCAGGTTATACAGCTCCTAAGTGACAGTTTATACAAGAGACTCCAGTCCACAGACTTGATTAAAGACCAAAGTCAATGGGAGCATTTTTATCAATTAAGTGTTTGCCCTCCCATGCAATCACCAGTTATGACACATTTGGGTTTGTCACTCCACATAACGTGGGCACACCTTAGACAAACCATGCAGAGGAGGAGTGCTGTGATTTAAAACAAGTTTGTTCCTTTTAATCAAAAAGGAAAAAAGTCTGCAGCAATACATCATCCTTCTCCAGCTGCTAATCTTTTCCATTTCACACCCACTGATCATTATCACCATGAAAAAACATGCCTGTCTTAAAGGCAGATCTAAGGTTGTAGCCTTGGTAGTAATCAAGGGGAGATGACACTTAATGCTTCCCAACTCCCCAACACATTCACACCCAATACTGCTCCAGAGTTATTATTCTAAAAAACAAACAAACAAACCACAGCAAAAAAACCCACGCCAAACCAGTGGCAGGAGACGCAACTGGGTTAGGGGAATGATCAATAAGGTTACAAAGATCCTACAGCTGGAAGAGGCTGGAATTGGAAGCCGTGAAGGTCACTTTGGAAGATCTTTCAGGACACTGTGTGCAGCTGAAGACTCAACTCTGATCATTCACTCACAAGCATAATATTTATTAAAGTACGGTTGGAAATAAGAACACAACTTGTGATCCTCAATTCTTTTGCAATTAAATCTGCTGACCTGTGGTGGTTTAAGCCCAGCCAGCAACTAAGCACCACAGAGTCGCTCACTTCCTGACCCCCACCCCAGCAGGATGGACAGGATGAGAACTGGAAAGAGAAAACTCAGGAGTTGTGACAAGAATACTTTAATAACTGAAAATAGTAATATTAAAAATTGTAACGGAAAGGTAAACAACAAAGAGAGAAATAAAGCCCAAGAAAGACAAGTGATGCAAATGAAAATAAGTGCTTACTATGAACCAACCAACCAACCCTGCCAGACCCTGAGCAGCAGCCTCCCGGACAACCTTCTGGCTGGTTTTATGGCTGAGCATGACATTATATGGTCTGGAATATCCCTCTGGTCAGTTAGGGCCAGCTGTCCCTGCTGTGTCCTCTCCCAACTTCTTGTGCACCTCCAGCCAACTCGCTGGTGGGTTGATGAGGAGAAAAGGCCTTGGCTGTCTGAGTGCTGCTCAGCAATAAGGAAAACATAGGAAACACCTCTGCATTATTAACACTGTTTACAGCACAAATCCCAAACACAGCCCTATATTAGCTACTATGAAGAAAATTAACTCTACTCCAGCCAAACACCAGCACATGAATGCTCTGCTGGAATCTCTATCAGTGATAACATTTATAAAAATATCAACACTTGACCTTTACAGAGCTATTTCCCATTTTCGTTCTCTTGCCTGGATGTTAACGACAGTTGACTTTAAGCTAATTTATGTTATTTAATTTATAAATGGAGAACTTAGAAAAAGGGTCACTTAATAATAAAGCTCTATTGTTTAGAGCTTTGTTAACCCTTTTTTTCCCTATTGGCATAGTCCTCGATGATCTGGATATTCCACTAACACAATGACAATAGCTAGGAAGTACCTTACAATACCAAAGGTGAAATTTTGACTTTTGTTGGTAGAGAAATATAGCTTTTGCAAAAAGGTGATGATCAGCAAGGTCTTTGCAAGTATTTCATAAAAACAAACAAAATTGAAGCTCTTGACTTCGCACCTCTCATCAGCCAAAGACTTCCGCAGTCCTCCCATTCCACCCCAGCCCTGCCAGCAAATGGAGCACCTTGGTTCTCCAGCTTTGAGACCCTGGGCTTCCCGAGTGTGAAGGCCCAGGCAGATCAGGAATAAGGTTTGAAGCATTGTCCTTCATCCATTATGCTGCGCCTAATTGTTGTCATATCGATGGGACAGCACTGAAATACAAGAGGGATGTGTGTAAAGGCAGTTTTGGATCTAATCCAGTATCTGTGCATTGATAGAGATGTTCCCAACTATGGTCTGAGACAGGCAAGCAAAGGACTGCCCAGCCACATGGTTTGTTTTTGCTGCATATCCTGCACATCCTGCAGTAAAACACGCCTGAATAAAACAATCTATCTTAAAAATCCTGTATTACAGAGCCCCTTTTCCACAGAATATCCACAGTTGCACCAAAGACCATGAAAAACATGACCCGTATAATTACACACTGGGAAGAAAATAACCCATGAGAACAGCAGCAACAAGAATCAGATACACTCAATCCAGCCAAGTGACAGTTGCTTTTTGTAATCTTGTCTCATGCTAGTCAAAAAGCTGGAAGATAAAGGTCATTCTCTGTTAAAACTCTCCCCATGCTGGGCTGATTAGGGCTCTGGAGGCCATCTCTGCATTAAAGTCAGGCTTATATCACAAAGTTTAAGACTGCTGTAATATGGAGAACTCGAACCTTCATCATCATAGTTAGGTGAACCACAGAAGGTCACTGGCTTAGTACTACCCCACTTCTTCGGAACATCACTGCTGGTGGCAAGACAGCAGCTCATATCAGTATCCCACCAAGTTACCTGAGGAAGGAAGAAGTGGGTTTGAACATCCTTCTTCCAAATTCATGCCACAATATGAAGCCCCAGACTCTGCAAAGTAACACTGCCTTTTATAAAAGCAATTATGTGTTGACAGTGGCACAGGCGGGAGAGCTGCTTGAACCTACAGCCTGTGTAAGCACCAGCACTAACAGTATCACGCTACAGTGAACCTTCCCCGTGCTATATTGAGGAGCACTTGGCTGCTCTATCTCTCCTGGCGCAAGCTCCTCTGCCCCGTGACTTCACTGCTGCGAGTGGCACCAAGCTCTGGGCCAGGCGAGCTTGTTAAACAGCATTAAGGGCAAGTAACGAACAGCTCTGGTGAGAGATACGATGGCTCCTGGGAGGACCAACTGAACGAGCCAGAAGCCATCTGTTTGCAGAGGAAACATGGAGCTCTTGTCCCAGTCCAAACTGCAGCAATCTCATTAACCGGCGAACAATCTGGGACAGGCTTATTTAATCACAAAAACACGACACTCATTATTACAGGATGCGTTTTCCACCTTATCTCTTAATCTTTACACTTACAAAGGCCAATAATTTCATTGTTATGGGTTGTGATCTCCCTGTGGTCACAAGCTCTACAGAGGCAGGACAGCCAATTTTTAGAGAAGAGGCAAATAATAGTCCAGGCAGCCAAAAAAACGTACCAAGAAGGATGTAGCAGGTTGTCTTCTCTCTGTTTATGTACACTGACTTGAATGATACAAGATCTCTACCCCTCTATTATTGTGTATGTGGAAGTACCGTATTTTCCATCACCCACAAAACATTGGTCTCAAGTCCACTGGACTTCTCAGCTTCCCAAAACACTTTTCATAAAACTTTAAGGTATTAATCTGGGCAACCTGGAAATTATCAGATAGGATAAAAATGTGCTCTTGGTCTCAAATGGGCTTCCAGGAACCAGAGATACCACTTTTTCCTTTCTCCACCTAAAAGGAGCTCAGTTATGCTGCTGACAGTAAAAACAACTACAAAACAAAGCTTTCAGGATGAAACTCATGCAAGATTAAAAAAAAAAACCAAAAAAATTAATCTTGAATCTAAAGAAGGAAGAGTGTAAAGGATGCAACGCAAAGGTGTTAAGAACAAAAGGGTGAAATCTGGGGGGATCACTTTTTCCTGAGAGTTAACAACTGTAGGGAAATCTCCTGACACATCTGTGTTGCCTGTTACTTCCAGTTGTTTACTTAAAAATTAAACTCCACATGGAGAAATTCACAGGACATTGTTCCCATTTATTTGAGAACAAACTTAAGGAGCCTATATGCAGAAAAGAGAGGTGACACCACTTTGAAAAAGGAACCTGGTGAGTTGTGGTATTCACCTACGTATAACCAGGCCACACAGAACTGTCGTGTCTGCCTTTCAAAAAATAAAGATAGCAGGAAGATACATTTTTAAGTTCTGCTCGCATCTAACAACTCTCAGATGAGCTGAGCTGTCAAGTAACAACAGGAAAACAAAACTGATCTGAAAATGTCCAAAGCACTTATACAGAGAGCAAACAGGAAGCCTAAATATTGAATTTTCAAGGTCCCCGAGTTTCCTCTTTTCGCCCTCCCCCCTCCACCTCTTTCTTAACCTACCCAAATGTGTTTTGAAAGTGAGATGATTTGTGTACACACCTGTCCAGAGAAGGAGGAGGAAGAGAGAAAAGGGAGTCACTGATGTATTAATAACATTGTCATCAACTTCTCTGCATTGCATGGAAACACTATACTGAGCACCAAACAATCACTATTTTAAACCAGGCTACACTTGACCTCAGCCCAGTCCTCCTCACTGTCACGTGGGGATGGGGACTTTTAAGTGTACTACTCCAGTATTACAAATTAAATACAAACCCCTACAAAACGGTGGGAAAACAAACTAAGTCGGAAGATAAGGCAGGAAAAGCAAAGCCAGCAGATAAGTCTTACACTGTGCAAAAGATATAGGGATAATTTTATCCTGCTTTCTACCATTCATGTGTTTCTACCATAGCATCTACATCACGTATTTGCACATAAGTTTCATTCTCTTTAATGTATCCTCTGTTTAAGTTTATTCCAAAGTAAAAGTGCATTCAGTAGGCTTGTGATTTAACAAAATTCAGGCAACATTTAGTTTCAAAATACAGAATACGTTGGTGTACTCCAGGAAAGCCATTCTCCCAATGTCAGGTCACACTACGTAGTTTTTAAGTCTTGCTTCAAGCATAAACTTAGTGCAGTGAGCAGAGAATAAATTCCAATACAAACTTCCAGCTGTTGATTAAAAGTAGGTAAAATTCAAAAGCTTCCATAGTATTAAAGGTCAATATGATCCATTGTTTACAAAACACACCACTTTCCAAGATACAGGTCTATCACCAGTCCTGACTGCTCCTCCTTCCTCGCCCTTAAAAGCCACATTTGCAAGCAATTTTCCCTCCAAATTTTCCATCCTTGCATCCAGCTCCTCCCTTGTTAGCAAGGTCTGTGGGTAGGACCATAAGCCCAGGATGGCTTCTTCAGCTAACTCTGCTCTGAGCATGGCAAAGCAAGAGAGAAAGTAAACGGCTACAAACCTGGCTGGCAGCTTTGGCACAGATGTAACACATCTGCATACACCCCCACAAACTCAGGTCTGATCTGACAGTCCCCATGTTCTGCAACAAAGCTGCTATTCAAGAGCAAGAGGAAGCTTGTTCCTCAGTTACAAGCTTCCAGGAGGCTGACGTAAACCAGTCCCCACTGCAGCCGTCTCAGCACAGCTGAGCTGTTCCCTGCTTCCAGTTCCTCCCTGCCACGTTTAAAACTCTGACCAGAAAAAATATTATCACAGTGGGCAAACACTGCACACCAGGATGCCCTGCTTTCCACGCAAGCAGTTTCTTCTTACAGCCTCTCAACACACCAAGTCACAAGAGCACAGCCATGTGCTCGAGCACACTTTTGGGAGAAAAAATACATAAGAAAGAACATGCTTCTACAGCAACAGCATTATATATCTCAAAACTGTTTGCTGGAAAGACTGTGACTTACCTGATACCAATGAGCATTTGAAACTGAATTAATATAAATAATGTCTTTGGGAAGTAAAGAAAAAAGGAGCAGCATCTCCAAACAGGGTGGCAGGAAGAATTTCATGTGAATAGTAGGAGAGGAAAAAACTTCAAAGTTTGTACTCACATATAATGGAGCTTGCTGTGGATTAAGTTTCATGACCTCAGAACACTGAAACGAAAAAGAAAAGTTTAAGATAGTCTTCATAAAATTCTAGGTACTTTTACACATCCATTTCCTGTTTTCTTTTATACCAACAAGGATCTATCAAAGCTTTATTTTCATTCATGCTCACATTAAGCAAAGACAACTCTAAAACCAGTGGTATAGCAACATGTTCCTAATCTCAGCTGTCAGCAATGCTGGCACTCAGGATATCCCAAGTGACATTTGCTTTCCCTTCACATTCATCATCTCAGTTCATCTTTCCTCCCAGGAACCCTCACTTCGTATCTGTTCAAGAAACATTTCAAAACTACATAAACTACATAAAAATCGACCATGAGAAATTCTCTATGCAAAACTGAGGGAAAACTTCCAAAACAGATGATGCTCACAATTCTGCATCAGCATTTTTCATAGTCAGAAACTATCATTAATGGTCCTACCAAGGTCATTTTAACCAAGAAACTCTCCTCTTTCAGGTCTGCCCCTGGAATTTTTGTGTCACCTGATTTATATTGAGCTTTGAATGAGCTGAACAAGCATTTCACTCACATCAGTTTCCCCACTGTAGTAGAAAATATTCACCCCAAATAAAACCTGTAAGTTTTTATTTAATGTGTGTATTAAGCAGTCCAGTATCCCAAGATGAAGGAATGCAAAACAATTAAAAATGGAATTTCTGCTGTTGCTTGTGTCTGCAGTACTGGTAATGCTCTGCAAATACTTCAAACCCTTTTTAAGAAGAGATGAAATACCACTCTGCTTTTCACACAAAAATAACACAAGATCTTGTTCATACTTTGCTCCTTTCCAAATCCCACATTTGGCCTTTAGTGAGACAGAAATTAAACCACAGCCTAAGTAGCTGGTTCCAGCTATCCTTGCTTCCTCACACGCTCTCCTTACTTACAAAGGAGCGTTTTTTTGTCCTGGTTGCTTTAAAATGCCTGAGCTACCTGCCAAGGCTGCTCATCAAAACACAGTCCCTCTGCAAAAGGTCCTCAGAGGCAGCCAGTAGATAGACAAATATTTTCTAATAGTTTTAAATCTAGTCCAATTCATGCCTATTTTCAACCTCAAAATTCCCCTTCCAACAGCAAGAATGCCTCAAAATAGTTCCAGTTTTCACTGTATTTTCAGCTCTTACAAAGACTGATTTACTCAGGAAAGCGGGGGCCTGATAGCACTAGCTCCAACAACAGCTCTACAAGCAATCATCTACCTGTGCCCTACAACACCTGCCACCAACACCCATCGCACCTTTGTAAAAAGGAGAAACCACAGTTCATGTGCTCCATCAGAAGGTCTGCTCTGCTAGGTTTATACACAGTAAGAAGCTGTTACATTACACATCACGCTTGATACACTCAAGATATTTTAGCTGAAAGTCCCAACATGCAAACTGCCCAAGCTCCTGTTACGAAGTTTTACCTCAGTCCTTTTTTACAGAATAGGCAATATTAGTAAGAGTGTTCCTTTAAAAACCATTGGCTGAAACTATTAAAAAGAGCTTTCCTGTGCTGTCTAGCTCAAACAGGCTGCACTGAAGGTATCAAAGATCTGTACAAAGCATCAGTTGCAGAAGACCATGCTCTCAACAGAGCATTTAGGTTCCTGTAATTCAAGGAATAAAGTGAGATAGCATCCTCTAACCTTTGCCATCTGGCAGAAGCACAGACCACTGTATCTAACTCCACCACCTTCCTGACAGATACCTGATTGCAGCAGAGTAGAGAGAGACATGAGAAAGATAAGAACAACATGTACAGCTCAGGGAAGGAAGGGTGGGTGTTGTGCTGGTTCAGCCATCATCATTTCATGCTGCCATCAGTTGCTTGATCACACAGGCCAACACTGAACTCTGCAACAGCCCCTCACAAGTCTTCCTTCAAACAACCCTGCCATAGGTTCCCGCGGCCCCAGCTCCTCCGCTGCCCACTGTAGTGCCAGTATCGCCTGTTGAACACAACGGACAGAGCTGACTCCCTCAGTGGCCCTCCACATGGAAGAACACTACCAATAGAGCCCAGCAAGACACAACCAGTCTCAACAAGAAGCCACACCCAACAGGAAGCTCTCCCAACTGATCACCTCCTGCTTAATATAGCCCTGGCCTCACCCACCACCCAAACCACAACCACCTGGGTGAGGGCAGAGCCATAGAGACACAGGTGGGCCACGTTCTGTCTTTGGAACATGAAGCCAATAAAAACCCAAAACATTCTG